>JABYPW010000038.1:0-49621 GCA_016880775.1 Phymatotrichopsis omnivora | reverse complement strand
GGGGGGGGGGGGGGGGGGCGAACCTGATACTCGGTATTCAATGTAACCACACAAATTTCATGAGCCCTCACGATGGTTTCACAAGCAGTAATAACGGCACTGCTGGCCTCTCCTTGCAATTTATCCGCGATAAGGAGCAACAAAAAACTTCCTTGCAACAGATAAATGCCGAAAAAGTATGGCATAAAGCTCAAATCTGGATCGTACTTCAAAATATTTGAAATGGCCTCTGCTGCAGATACCGCGTGCGCTGTCGAGCTGATGAAAGAAGGCGAAGAAATCCAAAGGTCATTATCATCAAGCATGGAAATCGGATCCCACTTCCCGGAAAGCAAGATGTGAAGAACGTGCATAACATGCGTTCCATATGATACTGCAATTTTCACTTGTATCTCTGCTTCCGACAACGGCCTGTCTATCCCCTCTCCATGCTCATCCTCCCCGTGTTCACCTCCATTGCTTGCGCCCGAGTTCGAATGTGCTGCTTCGTATTCTTGCAAACTTCTCGCATAAGTGTCTAGTTGGGTGGTAATTTGTTGCACAAGCTCCTCATAACCCTCCCCAAAAGATCCAGTTCCCTCTGCTCCATTCTGTCTCACCGCCCCAAACTTCGGACGATTCCGGGCATGGTGCAGGTCCACAACCTCGCCCAAAATCGTCATCAGGGGTAAAAAAAACTCGAACAAGCTGCTTCCGGTAATTTCGAATTGAGGCCACACTGGACGGTTAACATGCGGTGGTGGTCCGGTACTGGTGGGAGATAAGGGGTGTTGGGGATAAAGCCCATGCGGTTCATTTGCTCCATAGAAATCGCCATTCTGCCAAATCGACTCGGGAAGCGGGAGGTGGAGGCCTTCGCATTCGACATCTAGGAGAGCCAGAGGCCTGTTGTAGCACAAAGCAAGGTGCCTGTCAATGACATAAAGTAGCCACCAAGTTCTTCTTCTTTCCTCCTTCTCCTCTTCGGAGATGGCAATCGTGCCTGCTCCCCCACCGACTGAATGGTGTGAGTGGACGCTGCCTGGCCCAGTATCGGACGGAGAGTGGTGCGCATCTAGGTCATCGTCTCCCATCTGGTCTACCATGCTCTCTGGCGGAAGTTCTCGGTTGAGTCGGAGTTCACGAGCCAGAGACCATGCAGCATGCCACCACCTCAAAGAGGCGCCTTTGAATTCACTCGCAGAAATGACAATGCCAAGGTGAACATAAGTAAGGACGTCATCCAAAGTGCCCGCCGCACCAACACCTTCTCTTCCGGAGGAGCCGTTGGTGCCGGCTCCAAGGCCCCCAAGGCCGATACCAGCAGATCCGTTGTCAGAATCTGCCGGCGAACCATGATGCCCATGTGTTGGCTGGGGTGTAAAGTTTACATGAACCAATGGTCGCAGAAGACTTATGCACAATTCCAAAAGCTTCTGGCAAACTCGTCCTCTTGCAGTCGGCGAAGCTGTCAGGAAAGGGGCATCGCAAGTTTGGGCAGCTACCCAAAGCATGGCACAGAGCAAAGCTGGGGACGTGGGGCGAGGATTTGTGGGGTGCAAAATGGAGCGTTTTCGGAAAACGTGAACGAGAACATAAGGAGAGGCTGGTTGGAAAAAGGAATTTGATGGGTTAGCGAAGTAAAGATCAAGCAGTTCACATGCCAGGCTTGTGGGAATTATCTGAGCGATATGGGGGAGCAGCGGCAACAGCACAGGATATCGAGAGCCAGCGAACGCCGGAGCTGGTGGTGAGGGCAGCGAGAGCCACGACGGCGAGCCATCTTCAGGAGAGTGGCCTCCGAGAAGACCGGTTAGAGGCGAGCTGGCATTTGGGGGAAATGCCATGGGGTGTGTCTGGTGGTGAGGTGAAAGGACGTATTCGTTTGCTGCGTAGCCGTTAGTGGCCGCTGGGCCTGGCTGTGACATGTTACCGTGACCCGACGGATTTGGAAGTATCCGGGGGGCGCCAACGCCTACACCGTTCGGGGACTGGTGTTGAAAAGGAGACATTCGCTCGAAGTGCATCTGCATCCCAGCAGGAACGCCATCGTGTAGCTGGAGGGAGGGTGAATCGGGGGTGGGAAGATGGTGGTGATGGTGCTGGGGTGGCAAATGGTGATGATGCATCTGGTGCTGAGACATGTCGTGGAGGTCACCGATAGACGTCCGGGTGCTCGTTGCTGACGACGAGTGTTTGCGCGGAATTCCGGGCCGAGGAGGTGGCGGGAGGTCGGACGCTGCCCGTGGCAGGCCATTGAGCACGCTCATGGCATCTGTCGGTGACGAACCCCCGTTTAGCATACCGTTCTGCTGGGCCGCCACCGCTGCAGCGGCGGCCGCTGCAGCTTGCTGTTGTTGGATGTCCTTTCGCGAAGCCTTTCCTCTCTTCTTTCGCTCCCGCGCGTACTCGCACTTCAGCGTAAAATCTAGCCAAGAAGTGTTAGACAACTCCCACAAACAAGCGCTAGGGGAGAGGGAAGGGCGGAAAGAAAAAAGTAAAGTAAAACAAAGTAAAGTAATATACAATAAACACAAAGAAAAATGAAAAATATGAAAAATATGGAAAAAGAAGAAAAAAAAAAAAAAAAAAAAAAAAAAAAAAAAAAAAAAAAAAAAAAACTCTCGGAGAACTCACCGATACAGTGCTGGCAAGGCTGTTTGCCATCGCACTTTGTCCGCAGCTGGTTGCACTGATCGCAAGCTCTGCTAATTCTTCTCCGGATGGGCCCTGGAGTCGACCCATTCATCTGTGAATGAAGGTTAATTCTTCCGTTGCTATGGGCTGTTTCGTAAGGTTGGTGACGTGCCTGCTTCGCTGCTTTCTGCGAGCCGGCAGACAGCGATGTCTGATGTGAGTGCATCCCCCCAGACGGATCAATGTCGCCATTGGAAGACGGCAGAGGCTGGAAGTGAGGAGCCGGAGCGTACTGGTGCATTGCCTGCGAGAGCATCATCTGGACAAGCTGTTGCGGGAACGGGTTGCGGGTGGGAAAAGAGGATGCAGTTGTCGGCGGTGGTGTTTCCCGTGGGCGTTTGCAGAGGAGATATCGGATGAAATAAATCACAATACCAACTGCGACAGGAAGGGGAAGGTAGAGTAGGAGGGATGAGGTGGAGTTTAACTACAGCAACGCTCGCACAGGCCGTTGAGGAGCCGGGGCCGGACGAAGGATGAGGAGGAAGGGAGTGGGATTGTGCTGCTCTACGTTCGGTGCTGCTCGCAACCCACGGCTCGCAATCAAGGGCAACCAAGAGCAATCAAGCACTTGATCGACTATCGTGAGAGTAGGAAGGACAAAAAAATAGAGCAGTGGCCATGCAGGTGGTGAGGCGACTGGAGGGAGGACGGGGGAGCTAATAGCAATGGCAATATTATACACGCTCTACACAATGGCCAGCACCCTACCTACTACTTACTACCAACTACCATACTGAGGGAAGTGGGAGGGGTTCGGATTGTGGAGACAGCGACGCTAGCCATTTTCGCCCCCAGCGCTGCCTAATGCTTCCATGCATAGGGCGGGTTAGGGTTCGGAGGTGCAGGGATGCCGATGCAGATGGCAGGGAAGGATGGATGGCAGGCAGGTGCTGCTTTCTGAATGAACGATGCAGATGTGAAGAATGCACAGAGGGGGGCAGGGGGGCTGAAAATTTTGTGCGCGCGGGAGAAGGAGAGGAACGGCCAACGAAGGCCCCTTGTCTGTCTGACCCGAAGGCTCGGTGTGGAGTCGCCTGCACTGCAATCGCTCAGCGCGTGCTACCGACCGCTGTTGCCTGCAGCGCAGCGTGTACATGTACTGGAATTGCTGAGTACGATGGTGCGTAGAGTCGAGAGTGGCCATACACTGTACAGTCCTGTGCAGAGAGTGCTGTGCAGAGAGTGCTGTGCAGTCCCACGCAGAGAGTCCTGTGTACGTAGAGTCCTGCTTGCTCTGCAGTATGCGCCGTGTGCTTGATTTCTCCGCGGTGTGCGCCGTGTATGTAGCCTCTCTCACCGCTGCTGAGCTCTCTGCATCGTCGTGCTTTTCTGGAGCGTCGGGCGCAAACGAATTGCCTCCGCCGCCCTTGCTTCTTCTCGCGCTGCTGCCTGCGTTTTTTCTCTTCCGATTTTCGTCCTGCCTCCACACCCCCTCCCGAGCGCTCTTCGCTTTCGCCAGTCGCACGCCCGCTCTCGCTTTTCTGTGCTTGTCGGCCTCAACGCCGACGTGCAAAGCGCAGACGCTTTTCGTCTGCTTAGCTGTCTCTTCCTTTACTCACCGCTGCTGAGCTTTGCTGCAAATGCAATCAAGTGCCCCGACGGCCATTATTGTCGGTCAAACGCGAGGACCCCGACCCTTCCAGTCGCTGCCGAGATGAGACGAAGGGATGGTGACAGGCAGCCTTCCACGTTTCTCCCCTACACCCGAGTACTCCTTGCCTTCCCCGTCAAATCACCCTTCGCTTCGTCATTAGGACTCCACGCCTTGGAAATCCTTTTCTGCCCCGAAACCGCTCAAAAGCGAAGCTCGCAAGATCGTCTCCAGAGCCGGTTCCACCTCGTTTCTGTGCGGTTTTAGACTTTAGTATCTTTTTTTATTTTTCAAGATCTTTGGGATCGAGCGAGAAAGTTCTTCGGAAACGCTCTATAAGCGCTAGTCCGAGGGCCCTAACAGGTAGTCGATATTTTTGTCGATTTTCGATAATGTTGCCTGCGAGAAATTTCGCGAGGGGGTGGGAAGGAGAAAAAGTGTGGGGCGCACTAAAAAAATCCCGATATTGCTTTTTTTTTTTTTTTTCATTTCCTTGGCTCTTGGCATATTTGGGGTAACCGAGGGGTCCCAGTTACACAGTAGTACATGTACTGTTTTTTCCCGTGAGGTTTTGTATCTTTTTCGCAGTATATGTGGCGAGCGTACTCATACAGACTGCGCAGTAGATCGCTGACTATGTCACCTAATTATGACCATTTTTATGCCACGTCGTCCATTCGGTTCGCAGTAAAGTCACCTTGCAACTCTCATTTGACTACAGTATAAATTTCATGTGAAGTTTCATTTTATTTCCTGAATGTGAGAACCGCGAAGAAAGTTAGTCAAAAATCGATACTTTGTGTCCGAGGGGGGAACTCCATGAGTATAGAATGAACATATTAAAAGAGATACTTGTATACTGGTACACCTCAGTAAAACCTAATTTAAGGCTCCTAGAATACCTAAAGCTTTCCTCTCTTATTGTCTCACTATGTATCTTATAATTATAGAATTCCTCATAGTAGTCTAATTAGCATAGACAATATTACATTTTCATTCTCACAAGTTGACTGAAAATCTCTATATATTTAAGCTTCTTGTATTAATATAAAAAACATAACTATTATCTAGAACTTTAGTAATATTTCTATAAAAATAAGAATTATGTCTGCAATATCAGAATAGTTAATATTATATAAACAAGTTCAAATATTTTATAATCTTATATAAATTATAGTAATATATTTATAAATATACTTACGAACAACTAAATTTTGTAATAAATACATTATTGGATAACTAAGTATATAAATACATAATAGATGATAAAATGTTAGTTTTTATTTTCAAGTACTATAATAAAGTGTAATATTGATCTAAATTCATTTACCTTTTTTTTTTTGTTTTGTTTTTGAAGTAGAAATAACAATTATTGATGTATCTTATTTTATTCATAATACTTAAAATATAGTGTTAATACTATTAATATGCTTTGATAATTTCATATTATAAATATGAGATTTTTGTTTCATTGGTCTTTATAAGACTTATATAAAAGAATAGATTAAATTCAAGGAAACTATTTAGATTGAAATAAGTAATTTTGAAATAATAAAAAATGTATTATAATAAATATTTTCTTTTACTATGCTAATTTTCCTTTATCATACTATATATACATAGTTGATTAAATTATTAACATAGAAATAACTATTTTTATTATTATATATTGTATACTAAAAATATTTTAACAATAATTCAATAATTTTGTTAGACCTTCTCAATATTTGAAGAATTTATAGTACAATGACATTAAGTTATATAAAATTAATAGTAGGGTTAAAAATAAAAATGAAATAATTGTTAAATAAAAAGTCTTCTATTTATTTTTTTTTAACAATTGTAGTAATTAAATAAAAAATAATAAATATAGGTATAAAGGATTATTAAAATTTATGCAGGTAATACATTGTATTTAATATTTTAAAATTTTCTACACTAATCATGTAATTATAACTTACTGCTAATAATTTTTCTATAAATAATAAAGGGTATTAAAAATTATCATCTCTATTAAATATTATATTTGATAAAAAATTATATAAGCTTAATAAGTAATTATGTAACTAAAATTATATAAAATTATAATACATCAAATAGTATTTATTTTAACCTAAAATTAACTATACATTAGTAAAGTATTTTTTCATAATCTTACTAGTATAATACAATATAAAAAAAGATATTTGTTATAGCAATTACTTATTACTATAGTAAACTATAGTTAGTGACTAAAGGTATCTAAATTCCTATAGTAAACTATAGTATAACTATTACTATTAGGAACTTAAGGATCTAAGTTTGACTTGTAACTAACTAGAAATACATATAAATCTTCTATTTCTAGAATAAGGCTTATCTTTCTTATCTTTATTTAGTATAAGAAATATAAAAATTGATTCCCTACCCTATTTCCTATTTCTCTATACCTCCTTAATATTATTATAATCATTATCTTCTTATACCTTTATTTTATAATATATTCTACTATAATATAAATATTTTATCAAGCTTCTATATTAGAATACATTTGTTACTAAATTTAGAAAACCTTAATACTACAATAACTATCATAATATATTAGGATAGTCATCATAAGCTTAAGCTACCCTCATTCTCCTAGCTTCATAGAGTAAGCTTATTCATCTATTAGAATCTACTCTGACTTCATCAGAGACCCCATTTTATAAGTTCTCAAAACTATAGCTTCTAGAGATCTTATACTAGTTATTACTAATAAACTTGCAGTTAATATAGTTCTTATCCCAGCTTAGATAAACTTATATAATACTACTCTCTCTACTCTCCTATAGTCTATTTATAAGATTTGAATGTTTATCTCCACCCTCTAAACTACTCTAAAATCTTAAACAATACTTTAAATAATTTGATAGTAATGCCTAATACTACCTTAATATAACTATATCCCCTACCTCTACAGAGGTAGCTTATACTGAATCTATTTAAAAGATATAATTAGAGGCTGTATAAAACTATAAAAGCTATAAAGAAGCTTACCTCTTTATAGACCCTACTAAGAAGCTAGTCTTATACTCCTTAGCCTATTGCTATACTTACCTACATAGCCTTGTACACACTCAGGGTTCTACATTTAGACCTAAGAAGCTGGACTTCTACCCCTAGTAAAACTTAATAGGAGCTACAGAATATATGCATTCAAAATTAAGTTTGTGTATATATCCTGGTTCTGTAAGTATCAAAGGTGCTTAGGGAAGTTAAAGTGTTATAGAATATACTTAGACCTATAACTAGTACTACATCACTAGCTCCCTGAAATGCTATAGTTACCTATACCATAGTCAATCCTCATAATTACTACTAGGCAAAGATTATTAAGAAAAAATAGAAAAGGTAAAGCCTGATCTATGCCATAAGCTCCTACTACCCCCCTTTACTCCTACCCTATAATGGATCACCCTTTAGGAACATTGATGTTTCAGTAAGAATACCATAGGCATACTTCTTAAGTATTACTAAGTGAACTCAGATATCTCAACTCTTGAAGACTCAACTACAAAGATATTCTTCCTACAAGTTCAGGGTAAAGACTTTGAATTTGAAGAAAGAGATAAGATGAATATATTCTTAAGGCTCAAAGGTAGAATCAAAGGATCTATAATAGTGAATCAAGGTCAACAAGGTATATATATACTAAAGAGGGAAGAAAGGAAAAGATAGAATAAGAGAGGGGGGAGGGGGAATTCATTTTATTTCATCTTTATAACCTTAAAGGGGTCATATAAAGGAACCTCCTTATGTAGATAGTCTAAGCTATGAAGGAGGTAAAAAGATAACTAACTTAAGGTCAGTATTGTAAAGGTCTATAGTAAAGATATGATACATATAGTTCCTGAATCCTTCTTGCTTACATATAATAAACTAAAGAAGAAATAGGGTAGGAGGTAGAGAGTAGTTAAGGGTAGTAAAAATCTAAAAAAGAAACATTATTGGCAGAAGTACTATCAACCTATTATATAAAACCAGTAGAGAAACTTAAGTAAGAAACAGAAAAAAAGCCTAGAGAACCTCTTTCCCATCTCCAGTGAGGTGAAGCTTATAATGACTAGAAGGGATTGAGGGAAAAAGATAGAACAAGATAGGGAGGGGGGGGGGGGGGGGATTTATTTTTATTCTTATAACCTATAAGGGGTTGTCTAAAGTATATCCTATTATAGCTAGTTAAAGCTATAGAGTATTAAGAATACATCTCCTCTAGAACAAAAAGAAAAGTAGCACAATCAAACTAATCTGAATGAAATTGTCTATAAAGCTATGTCCAAATCAGGAAATAGTGGGGTGATCTCCTCCCTAAGAAAATCTAAAAAGTTAGAAAAATATAATGAGGGACTTAGGAAAATAGAGGGAGGTGTATCTGGTCTATTAGCTGGAGCTATGCCTATAAAAGGTTTCCAATTTTAAAAGAACTTAAATAGCCTGCATAATGAATATATACTATGTATGAGCAGGGATAGGGTATAAAATAGGGGTCTAGTACATACAGATTAGACTAGTATGGCCACTTGATACTTATATAGGTATGACCAGGTCAGTAGTCTAATCCTAGTTTTAGTAATATAATTGGCAATGCACTTGGTGTCCTCTCCTGATCAGAATATTTTCTCTAGTTCCTATAGTCTTGGTATGTACTTTTCCATTTCTTCCCTTCTTGCAGTACATTCTAGGATAGTATGCTTAATAGTTTTATAGTACTGGTAGCAATGTATACATAAGTGGTTATTCTATCCCTATGGTGTGCTTGTTGATAATTGTGATTTCTAAGATTGCATTTGAAAGATTCAGCTAGTTATTTCTATCCCTAGCTAGAATATTCAATTTTCCTAGAGGGATATTTCTTCCTAGTCTCTTGAATTTTCAGTTGTCGTCTATCTCTACTATTTAATCATTTAGTTATTAATTTTTTCTATGATTTCTTCAGCAATATACAGAGATAGCTATATGTTACCTTTAAATACTATTTGTAATGAACCATGGTCATGTACTTTCCTACTTGTTATATTCTCCTTGTGTTTCCTATTGTTAGTAATGTTCTTTGGAATTCCACGTTAAGAGTTATAAATTATCACTCGGTCATGTATGGTCACTCATGATTAGCTGTCTGCCTTGCGGAGGTCATGAGAACAACGTTTAGATTGAATGACGTATGGAAAAGGGTCATAGGGACAAAACAGGTTTTGTAGAGACTGTTCTAGAAGGAAGGCAGTGCTCTTGGCGATTGGTATAAAAGAGAAGGAAATCTCGCAGTCTTGTATTTCTTTCTCTTTCTTCTTTACACAGTATCTTAAGTATACACCTTAGGAATAAAGAGTTATTCCCACAAACCTTCAGCACATTGTTACCTCGCTCAATGCGCACCTCTTGAGTCCTCTAAAGAGTTGTGTATCTTCTTCTATCCTGATTTACCCAAAACCCCGATATAGGCTGAGCAATCAGTTATATCACTGAAGGAGTTGTCCTTTACACTATACTGAGTCTTTCAGAAATCACCATCGAAGAAGATACATGAGAATTCAGGTGACATTGGATGTCATCCCCAGTCAACTGGAACTTCCGAGGAGAGGAACCCCAGTTCACTATCGAGGAAATCACCAGGCTGCTACAAGACAAGAGCCTGCTTCCTCCAGAAGAACCCAAAGAAATGCAAATCCCACCCCCCAGAAGATGAATCGCAGAGTCCATTTCAGTCCAGAGGTCCAGGCTAGGCCAGCACAAAGACCAGCATCACCGAAGGTACTTTCTGAGAGACCGGCAAAAGCTCAGAAGGTTTAGTACAGCATCTGCCGTTGCAAAGTCAACCCTATCGACCACCACCTACGCTGCAAAACTAGGGAACAGCAAGAACTTGAGAAGGCAACCAGGCCACAGTGGAAAAAGAGTTTCTGCATTAGAAACTGCGATGGGCAAATCCACGGATTCTTATGCAAGGACTATCGCTGCGACAACCATTGGAACTACAGAGTCTACTTCAACCACTGAGTACCAGGTACAACAAGTGGTAACAGTCACCCCAGACCCAGGAAAAGCACCAGTGCTACGCCTGTGCCTGTGGCCAGATACGGACGCCGTAACTGCAAGTTTTCTGCTAGATGAGGAATTGGAGGACGCCGCCTTCAAATTCCTGGAACATCTTAGGAAATCTAAGGTTGACAACCTTGGAGTTGAAGTCACTATTCTCCCAGACACAACCAGTACACCAGGAGAGCGAAGATAAGATTGTTCTCTATCTGTACAAAGACGATCTTGTTGTGCTACACCAGAACCACCCTGTGACCCCAGTCCAGCTCGACAAACTCAGAATCCTCCTACTTGCCATCCTAGACCCTAGCATCGATGAGTTCCTAGCAGCAAAGAGTCACAGGCATTAGTCAATGTCTACCAAGGAGAAGCTTCCAGACCCACCAGAGGATATAGAGCAAGCATATCCTATCCCAGGCCTAGAAGAGTTACAGTCCTGGCGAGATATTTACAACCTCAATAAAGGACACGCCATTCCACAGTACCAAAGGATCAGAAACTGGATCAGAGAACATTACAACTCCAGTGTTGATCAAGAACAAGAAATCGAGGACCTAAAACAGCAACAAGTTGCAGATCAGCAACAGATTGAAAACCTCAAAAAGGAACGAGTACCGGAAAGCGAGCAACTTGAAAACCTTAGGCAAGAACAGATTACACTCCAATTAAGGATTGACACCCTACAACAACAACTGGAAGAAGAACAACAAGCATGAGAAATCCCTAAGCTAGCAAAGCTTAAGTACCCTGAGGCATTCGATGGGAAGGATCGTGCCCAGTTAGACCTATTCATCACGAGGTGTATGGACACCTTCGAGGTCAATGAGGACAGATTCGAAGATGAGGGTCACAAGATCAAGTGGGCAGCATCGTTCTTGAAGGGACCAGCACAAAAGTGGTATATCGCCAGAAGGCTAAAAAACTCCAAGAATGGGAAGGCACCTGAGGAAACATGGTCAGCTTTTGAAGAAGCCCTCAGGAAGGCATATGACGATCCGGATAAGGACAATACAGCTTATCAGCAGTTGGAGAGCCTCCGACAAAAGGGCAACGTCTCCAAGTACTGTGCAGACTTTGATGTTCTTGTATTCAACACCAACCTACCTGAGGATGATAGGATGAGGATACTCCTATTCAAGAAGGGACTGAAAGGGAAGATCCATGAAGCTCTGGCCCACCAGTCGAACCTCCCTAAGACATACTCAGAGTTTACACAACTGTGTATTCAGTTGGAAAGTCAACTGGAGTCAATTCCGAAAAAGGAAGAGAAACCTACCAACAAGTCCAGAGAAGAACAGCAGAAGCAAGGCTTCAAGAAACAGAAAAAGTTCAGCACCTCCCGCTAGAAGGGACAACACCAGGAAAAAGAAAAGATCACTCAGGAAGAGAGGGATCGCCGCAAGAATAAAGGCTTGTGTTTCAGTTGCGGCAAAGATGGACATTACACCAAGAACTGTCCAAAGAAGGAAACCAGCAAAGAGTCAAAAACCACTAGCACGAAAGTGGCAACCGTTACAGTCCAGTCGGGAAACTCCAAGAATCAGAACTAGATGGTGGTCTAGCTCTGAGGAAAACCTAAGGGAAAAGCCTTACCTAGAAAGCCGCCAGAACAGAAAAGTCAGAAATGTTTTCAGAAGGAGAACATTTGATAGTCCAAATAACATTGAATAACACTGTGGAGTGTTATGCCCTATTGGATACAGGGGCAACCGGTTTCGCGTTTATGGACGAAACATTTGCGCAAGAAAATAGTTTCCCTATGTCAAAGTTAGAGACCCTAAGAACCTTGACAGTTGTCGATGGAAGACAAGCGAGTAGCGGAAAAATCACCAAGGTCACCGAAGCGGAAATTCAGGTTGGACCAAGAAAAGAACAAGCGTTGTTCTATATTATGAAGTTAGCAGACTGTCCTATCCTGTTAGGATTGCAGTGGCTACAGCACCATCAAGCGCAGTTGGATTTCAAGAGAAATCAGCTCACCTTCTTGGAAGAAGAAGGGAGGAGTGGAATCGATATTACCACCATTGGAGCGGTACCGTTTGAAAAAATAGCAGCAAGGAACGACAGCAAGCTGTATGCCATTAGCATCACAGAACCCGTCAAGGAAGGGGAGACACCGAACACAATACCGCCAGAGGAATTGGTACCAGAAGAGTACCACGAATATTTGCACCTCTTTGATAAAGAGAAAGCGGATGCTTTACCACCACACCGAAAAATCGATCACAGGATTCCACTGGTCGAAGGAGGTGAACCGCCATGGTTACCTACCTATGGACTATCAGAGGTACAGCTGCAAGAGCTAAGGAAGTACCTGAAAGAGAACCTAGTGAAAGGATTCATCCAGGAGTCACAGTCTCCAGCTGGCGCACCGATATTGTTTGTGAAAAAGAAGGATGGATCACTCCGCCTATATGTGGATTATTGCGGGCTCAACAAAGTCATGATCAACAATCGCTATCCATTGCCATTAATCCAGGAAACATTGGAACGATTGAAGGAAGCGAAGATCTACACCAAGTTAGATCTGAGGCAGGCTTACAATTCAATCAGGATTGCAGAAGGTGAGGAATGGAAGACAGCATTCCACACCAGGTATGGTCATTATGAGTATAAGGTTATGCCCTTTGGACTCACAAATGCACCAGCAACGTTCCAAGCGTTCATCAACGACATTCTAAAAGATCATTTGGACGTTTTCTGTGTTGTCTATCTATATGACATATTGATCTTTTCGAAAACCCTAGAGGAGCACATCAGTCATGTGCAGACAGTTTTGAGAAAGTTGGGAGAAAACAAAGTTTATTGCAAACCTGAGAAGTGCGAATTCCATGTTGCGAAAACAGAATTTCTCAGATACATCATTTCCCCAGAGGGCATCACCATGGACAGCAAGAAGGTAGAAGTGGTACTTGAATGGGAAACACCAAAGTCAGTCAAGGACATTCAGATGTTCCTAGGATTCGCAAACTTCTACCAGAGATTCATCAAAGGATACTCAAAAGTAGTATCGCCGATCACAAAGTTATTAAAAAAGGACCAAAGGTTCGAATGGACGAAGGAAGCAAGCGCTGCTTTTATAAGTCTCAAAGAAGCGTTCACATCAGCCCCAACCCTGAGACACTTTGACCCAGAAAAACCGGTTATTGTAGAAATAGATGCATCAGATCATGTGGCAGCGGGCATCCTTACCCAAAAGTTCCAGCATGAGGACGGAAAACAAGTTTTGCACCCAGTAGCATACTTCTCCAAGAAGTTCAACCCCGCACAATGCAACTATCCTATGCATGATAAGGAACTATTAGCAGTTATTCTCGCATTTACAGAGTGGGAACGACATATTGCATACTCGAAATTCCCCATTCAAGTGATAACAGATCACAAAAACTTGGAATACTTCATGACTAAGAGAATGTTGAATCGCCGACAGGCAAGGTGGTCTGAGTTCCTATCAAGGTTCAACTTTCAGATATGTTACCGACCAGGGAAACAGGGAGGAAAACCTGATTCTTTAACCAGAAGATCCGGAGATCTTCCAAAGGAAGGGGATGAACGTCTTGCTTATCAGGAACAGATGATCATCCAACCCTGTAATTTGGACCCTGCATTGCAAGCGAGTTCAGAGCTGCATGTTCTCTTAGCAACAGTGGAAGTGGAGAGAAATCAAGATTTTGAAGAAAAAGTCAAAAGGTCTTATGACAAGGACCCTGCCACAAAGTCCGTCCTGCAGGCCCTGCAGAGAGGAGAAAAAACTTCGAAACATGCAGAACTGTCAGATTATGCGATCAAGGAAGGATTGTTGTTGTACAACAACCTAGTCAGCATCCCTGACGATCTAGAGCTAAAACTGGAAATACTCCGACAGAACCACGATCATGTAGCCGCCGGACATCCAGGAAGAGCCAAAACATATGAGTTGGTCACAAGGAACTATTTTTGGCCAGGATTGCGGAAGTACATCAGCCGATACATCAGCCATTGCGAAGCGTGCATGAGAGTGAAACCTGTTAGACATGCACCTTTCGGCACTTTAAAACCTTTGGAAATACCTGAGAAGCCCTGGAATTCGGGATCCATAGACTTCATAGTGGGATTGCTAGCAAGCAAGGAATATGATGCAATCCTTGTAGTAGTGGATCGCCTGACCAAAATGGCACACTACATCCCTACAACAGAAAAAGCAACAAGCGAAGATGTAGAAACCCTGTACCTACATCATATATGGAAGCATCATGGATTGCCAAAAGACATCACCTCCGACCGTGGCACCCAGTTCGTTTCGGAATTCTGGAAGTCACTGTGCAAGGTCTTGAAAGTCAAAAGCAATCTCAGCACGGCATACCACCCCCAGACAGATGGTCAGATGGAAAGAACAAACTCCATTCTAGAACAGTATCTGCGGATCTATTGCTATTATCAGCAGGACGATTGGGCACACCTGCTTCCCCTTGCAGAGTTCAGCTACAACAATCAAGTTTCGGCAACTATGAAAGTCAGCCCGTTCTATGCAAACTATGGATACCACCCACACTTTGCGATAGACATAGACCTAAGGCGAAGGTCAAATACCCCTGAAAGTGTCAAGCATTTCGCTACCAGACTGCAGGAAGCGCATGACTTATGCAGGGCAGAAATCGCCTATGCACAAGCAAGCCAGAAGGAAGCGGCAGATCAGTCAAGAAAACCGGCACCTGTGATAGAAGTTGGAGAAAAAGTTTGGTTGAATGCCAGGAACCTGCGCACTCAGAGACCATCCAAGAAACTTGATCACAAGCGACTTGGTCCATTCAAAGTTCTAGCAAGAGTCGGAACTCGAGCATATAAACTCAAGCTTCCTTGCTCTGTGAACATCCATCCAGTCTTCCACATCTCTCTACTAGAACCAGCAAGTAAACATGAACCAGTCCCAGGCCATCGAAATCCTCCACCTCCTCCAATTGTCATTGAAGGAGATCAAGAGTACGAAGTTGAGAGTGTTCTCGACTCTAAACGCCTTCGAGGTGGCGCTCTTTGCTACCTTGTCAAATGGGTCGGCTACTCCAAGCCTACATGGGAGCCTTCCCAGCACCTCGAGCACTCCCAGGAGCTCATCGATGAGTTCCACCACCGCTTCCCCAACAAGCCCAAGTTGTGATGAAGATGAGGAAATGACAGAAATCTCCCCATCTCCCACCATGGTCGTACCTGTTTTCGACCAGTATAGATGAATATGCACCTCCCCTGAAGACAGCACAGTGAAGGAGGAACACCTGGATGACCCTCCAGCATTGGGTCTCAAAACTATCGCCAACCAGAATTGGGCACCAGTCTCGCCTAAAGAAAAGCCCCAACCGCAGGAGCCGCCACTTTACGCTCCACAACCGCAGTTCACCTTGAACCGCCAGCTCCAGCGATGGGAGGAACAGGTCTGGCCACCCATCTCCCCTATATCACCCCTTGGTTCACCAGTGATCAAGGTGGACCCTGAGAAACCCTATTGGCAGTATGCGCCAATATCGAAAGTATCCGCGAGTCCTAGTGGATACACCCCCCCACCGGTACCAGCAGTTCCTATCGATCCCCAGCTCCTGGAGATCAAGGAGGAACACCTACCTGAGGCACCACCAGAGGTAGCTGAATGTGATTCAGCAGTGTGCCAGTATTGCCCACCGATGCCCCTACACATCCAGCTTGGAAATCTTAGGGAAAGATTGCGCTGGATAGTGGAGAATATGAGAGATGACCATTTGAGAGAAGAAGTATTCCTAGCTGTCACAGGAGTTCCAGCTTAAAGAGGGGGATACTGTAATGAACCATGGTCATGTACTTTCCTACTTGTTATATTCTCCTTGTGTTTCCTATTGTTAGTAATGTTCTTTGGAATTCCGCGTTATGAGTCATGAATTATCACTCGGTCATGTATGGTCACTCATGATTAGCTGTCTGCCTTGCGGAGGTCATGAGAACAATGTTTAGATTGAATGACGTATGGAAAAGGGTCATAGGGACAAAACAGGTTTTGTAGAGACTGTTCTAGAAGGAAGGTAGTGCTCTTGGCGATTGGTATAAAAGAGAAGGAAATCTCACAGTCTTGTATTTCTTTCTCTTTCTTCTTTACGCAGTATCTTAAGTATACACCTTAGGAATAAAGAGTTATTCCCACAAACCTTCAGCACATTGTTACCTCGCTCAATGCGCACCTCTTGAGTCCTCTAAAGAGTTGTGTATCTTCTTCTATCCTGATTTACCCAAAACCCCGATACAGGCTGAGCAATCAGTTGTATCGCTGAAGGAGTTGTCCTTTACACTATTCCATATAACTAATTTCTGGCCTGTATATACGGAATTATGTGGTACATGGTTTTATTGAGGTATAGGGATAGAGAACTCCCTGCTTAGTTGATGTTTAGGGTATTCTATTACTAGATATATAGGCTAGTTACCTTGTTTCCTTCAGTTATCTTTTTAGACTATTTGAACTTAATATGGTGTATATCTTAGTGGTCTTATATTATTGGGATCGGGTATGTAGTAGGGAGGGCTGAGACTATGGGGTGTTATAGGCTGGTGATAAGGGATACTCTTAATGTGTATTTATTCCTAAGGTATCTGATCCATATTTCTAGTGGTGGTATTTTTGCTTAGGCTAGTACCTAGTATATATTAGTGTTCTTATGGTATCCTATTATCTATCAGGCTATTTTAAGGAATTAGGTTATAAGCAGTTGAATTGTTTTAGCATTACATTTGAAGACTATAGCCCTATACATCATTTGTGGAATGAGCATTACCATGACTAGTCTCCTTTAGTTATATAGTATAAGGCCTTTATATACTATGTTATTTAAGCATATGAAAGGGCTTATTAGCCTATACTATTTATACCTAATAATGCTAGTGTAGGGTTCATTTTGCTGATGTAAAATATCCAAGGTACCTTGCAAGCTAGATAGGGGTTACTTGTATACTATCGATGTCAATTTGCTGTAAGTCTTATTCTGGTACTTCCTTATGGTAGGTCTCTAAGTGTATAATGTTAGTTTTATATAGGGAGAACTTGACCTTGATAGGTTTAGCTATGTCCTTCAAGTTTCAGATCTATTACTAAAGCTTTAGTGTATTTTGCTTCATTTCTCTGGAGGAGACTATTACTGTAAAACTATTAAGAAATGATCCTTAGTTCTATAGCTCCTGTATTCTATATAGTAGGGCTATATATATGATAAAAAGAAGTTAGGAGATAGGAGATCCTTAGGGGGTCTCTGACTATATAGTATATTTAGTTTCTGTAGCTCCTACATAGATCATCTGTAGGGTTCTTTGATTCATGGAGTATATTATCCAATTTACCAGGTATTTTAGTATATTTCCTTCCTAGAGGTGAGTCCTGAGTTTTCCTTATTCTATGTTATTAAATGCTCCTAAGATGTTGAAGAATTATGTAGTTACTTTGTATCCTACTTTTTGTAGGCTGTCTACTTCATGCAATAACTAGTTTGCTATATCTACCATTCTCCTCTATTTAACTGCTCTATACTAGATTTTAGAGATCATTCCATTTTTAGTTGTATAGTTGTATAATTAATTATAGGTAACTTTTTTGACTACTTTAGACAGGGTGTTTAGGAGGGTAATGACTGTATATAATTTAACTAGTCTGTAGTCTTCTTTATCAGGTTTAGGTATTCTATTACTTGCTCCTTTGGGACCATGTCATATAGGACTTTTATGATCTACTATATCTTGTGATAGACCTATTCCTTGAAGTCCCCTATGTCATTCTAGGCTATATAAATTCTATCTAGTTAGTCATATACTAGGTATTTATTATCTTTATCATATCGTAGGACTAGGTCCTATTTTCAGGTGAGCCTTTTGTTTTTAATATCCTGAAGGTACATTTCTACTAAGAATAAGAAGTGATCACTGCCTAGATCATTACCTACTACTAGGGGGGGTAAGCTTATAATATGTTTTAGAACTAGCAAAGATTATATCTATGACTCCATCTTACCTCCTAGCTAGGTCTTTCCTAGTTATTTCTCCAAGTATGTTTATATAGACATGTTATATATATATTGCTCATTTCCTCAAAATTTGTCCCTGGTCTAGTTCTTTCTACCAATATACCCTAAATAGGTTCTACTCTAAGTAATAGGTGCTGAAGTTACTTAATACAATTCTGTAGTTATTGTGAGCTTAGAATATATTGCAGACTATTTCTTTATACTCTGTACCTTTTAGGTGTATATATGAAGTAAAGTATGTAAAGGAAAAGCACAGGCCTCCTATGATCTTTAAGTTCACTACCTACATTTCATACAGTAGCTAACAGGTTCACATTAAATAATATTTTATAGTTGTAGACAAAAGAAAATAGGCAGATGTAGCTTAACTATCATGTTGGTACCTTCAGGTAGATCTTAAGTGTTAGCCATAGATAATGTTTTTGCTTCAAGTATCTGGTTTCAATAATATTAGGCTGTATAAGCAAAGTTTGTATATGTTAGGGTTTCAAGATAGGAAGTATCCATAAGTTATTAGAAATATCTGACTATTATGCTACCTACCTTACAAGTAGGACCACCTTCAGGTTCTATGTTACTAACTAGTTTACAGATATGATAGCTATAGCAGTTTACTGTTTGGTATGTTAACCTCTTTCTAAGAAATCTCCACCTTTGTACCTAAAACACAAGAGACAGATGTCTTCATAGAACTTACTCAAGTAGAGTAAATAATGATGAAATACTTAGATGCTCAAGGACTATACTTAGTTTCCCCTATGTTAAACAAAAATAAAGTAATGCATAGTCAGCCAAAGTGGAGCAATCTAATAGGTAATAAGAAGGTGGTTAAGAGCTACTAAGCTATAGCATTATGTGGTATTTATTACCAATCTATTGTACACTCATCCCTATAGGATCTTATGATAGCTCAAGAGGATAGTTATCAAATATTGGTGAAGTGCTGAGTTCAAGTTGTTATTACTAATCTATTGCCAACTTTCTCCACCTTACTTCACTTAATATATAAACTATATAGTATATTATGGTGTAGTTTTTAGTGTTGAGTAACCAGCATAAAGGTCTAGGCAGTGGTAAAGTATAGTTATAGTGAATGTTATCTATATATGAAGGTTTATCCTGATACTCTGTAAAGAAACTCATGTATTAGTCATGCAGGAATTCTCCTTACTATGTAGGATAGATAGGCACCTCCTTAATAAACTAATTGTCACTGCCTAGTATTTAGAATAGGGGACCTGCTAGGTTAAATCTCAGATAGCCTTACCGTCTCCAATACTATTGAGAAGCTACAGTCAGAAATATCCAAAACTGCATAGGCAGTCAAGAAGATCTCTTCCTCCCTTACCTCCCCTACTCCTGCTATAGCACAAGTACTGCCTCCCATAACTGACAACACCTAGGCCAAGGTGGTGAAAAGAAGTAAGGGCAAAGCCTCAGCTATGCCACAATAAATAACTACTAAAACTCCTCCCTCCCCTATGTATATAACTAAGTGAGAGAGAGAAATCATTGTCAACCTTGAGGGAGAGGTCCCTGAGTTCAACCTTATTACTATCTAGGATACTGTCAACTCTGCCTTAGTAGAGAAGAAGGCCCCCTCTACCTGCTATATTTGCTCTATCCATAGGGCTAAATCCTACAATATCTTCCTCTCTATTATAGAGAATACTATGACATAACAAATCCTTGCCTACAAGCCTACTATTGAGGAGGCCATCTACAAGTTCTTCCCTACCACCAACAGCATTTACTAGAACTTTCTCTATAACAAGTACATTGTGCATAATTATAATAATTACTCAACTCTGTTCGGTAACTACTCTACTTCTTCTTTAGCTACCTAGGTCATCCGTATGTAGTCCTCGACTATAGCATGTCACTCATTCCTCCTCCAACAGAAAAGAATAAAGAGAAAAGGGAACAAAGTGGTCCAAAAATAAGTATACGATGTCGTGCCAGTACAGTAACAGATGCACCACAAATGGTGCTAGGAAGTAGCCCTCTCTTCCATCATTCCTAGTAAGGTAAACCTTATAACAACTTCGTAATGGACTCTTAAAAACAAAGACTGTGGGAGAAAAAGAAAAAAAGTAGAAAACAGAGAAAGTAAAAGCACTTCTTATCATACCTAAACCTTTTGCAAAAGGAAAAAACTAGAAAAATTGAAAGAAATCATACTCTACTTATAGTGACTGTAACAGCTTCCTCCCCAGGCGAGGAAGCGAGGGCCTAGTTAACACATTACTGGTGTCTCTCTCCTACCAGCCTAGATTAAAATGCTGAGTAGTAGTAGGTACTAATAAGTGTGACAGTGGTGGAGGTAACTAGGACCTCCCTCTAAGGGGTCTACTTGGGTATCAATGAAGGCCAGCAAAGGCAGCAAACTATTTAAGGTGTAAGTACCCTGGTAGTTCTGAGGAAGGTAATCAACGGTTTAACCTGAGGTCAGCTTAGGCTAGTCTACGGACTCCTCAGCCTGTTGCCATGTCTACCCGCATACCTTTAGGTATGCTCAGGATATCACACTTGGACCTAAAAAGGCGGGGGAGGTAAGTTTAACCCTAAAGTGGGAGCTACTGAACCTATGTCATATACTCTTAGTTGAGTGCGATGCCCTGGTTCTTTAGCATCAAAGTTGCTTACGGAAGCTTAGATAGTAACAGCTTCCTCATTCCAGGTAGCAGCCAGTGCTTTCGCTTATATAGACATAGGGTAGGAGGGGTTAGAAGTGGTGTGCTTTCCCTTGTAGTTAGCATATTTGAGGACTGTATCATCGCAGAGTCTTCTGAACTTCTTCCATTTATCATGTCTACAGGTATACTTCAAGGGGTAGTATGCTTCAGTGCACATGTTACATCGTAGTGGGTTTTGGCAGCGAGCTTGGTGGTGACCAAACTCTTGACAGTTATTGTAGTGGGTTGCAGAGTTAAAATGGATGTACTTCTTGATACATCATCTGTAGGTGAGGATTATAAGTCCTCGAAGGATACAGTTTTCATTATCTTCATCAATAATTATTATCACTAAAAAGGAACCGTGTTTGCCAGTTCAGTTGATTTCATGCAGCAGCTACTGAGGGGTTTATGTGAGGGTGATGCCTTTGTTGAAGTGCTCGATTTCTCTTCAGAACATATCCGCTTCTGTGAGAGCATCTGTGTGAGAGTGGGGGACATTGTGTACCAAGTACTTCTTCTACCTATGGTTATTACAAATGGAGGCTGTGGGGAATTGTTCCTTGATAGTTGCTTCAAATCTATTATAGTATGGGAGTACTGCTGATGCAGTAATATCTTTAATAGTGGTGAGAATAATAGAGCATTGGTTGTTATGAATGGTGGAGATGCGGAGAGCTATTAGGGCCTGTGCTGATATTAAGGTATCATTGATTGCGTCCCTGAGCTTGACTGGGATGAAGGTGCTGATCTCAGAAGTAGTAGTGATAATGATCTCATGGTTGCACTTGGCAGGATAGCATCAGTCACTGGCTTATGTGGGGAAGGGGGTACTGGTGCTGCAGCCTTTTTATTTCATTTTGAGAATACCTGCACCCAAGTTGCCTTATGTGGTGGTTGCAGAGGTGTTAGTGTACTTGCACTGGGCATATTAGGGGCAACATTTGGTTTAGTGATCCTTTTGACTTTTTCAAAGGTCCTATTGGTCACTTCTTTGATTTTCTTGAGGGATTCCTTGAGGATATTATTGGTGGTTTCTGATTGTAGTGTTTACTATATCTCGCTTAAGTTGTTGTCGAGGGAGGTGATGTGATCGCATTGTGCATTATGACCTTCAACTAGGTCTGTGATAGTTTTACTTTAGGTATTCATTATATCTACCAAAGATCCTAGGGCCTAGTTAATCTTTGGAACAGTTTTCACTAGGAAATCTATTGATATAGCCTTGTAGATGACATCCATGCTCTTGCTTGTTGCTGCTGTTGCAAACTGGGGTTGTGACGGCATGTATTAAGTGAGGGGGGAACAATATCTATTGTGGAGAACCTTAAAGAGCCTAGCTACTTCTTATTATGCTTGCTAGGTGGACGATGAGGGGGTAGTAGAGAAAGGAGTAGAGGAGCAGGAGGACATCTTGATAGTTGATCTCCTTAGTTTACTGTGTACCAAACCTTATCCAGGTTCCCAAGAAGATGAATTTTTGTGACGCTGTTTTGAGAAAACAATATATATAAGAATGTATTAGTTTCAAGAATGAGATATCTGAACTCAAAGAAGCCTGATATTGTGCATAATGTGCCAACCCCTATCCTTAACACTTCTAAATATAAACACATATCCCTTATTTAAAAAGAGATTAAGATATATAACTATAGAGTGCTCCTTAGCTAAACACTGTGCTAGCTTACTTCAAAGGACAAGCTCATTAGTAAACCTACCTCATTGGTCACTATTATAGTTATAGTGAATAATAATCACCACTGTATCTCCTAAGGACTAACTATTCTTAATAAGAATTGCCAGATAGACCTCTACATTGCCTTCTTAAAGGTAACTTAGTGCTCCTACTACTATTACTTCAGTCATCACTAACCAAAAAATACTTTTTCCACCTACTACTACCTCTGTGCTAGCCTCTATACTATCTTTAAGCACTACTATAGTGATGATGAGTGTAAGTACAAAGGATGACAATGCAAACATATAGTACTTGAAAGTGCTAATTGTGATGCTGCCTACCCCACCAACAATCCCCTCTACCCTGTTTATCTAAAAGCCTTAGCTAATAACAATAAGTGAGTAGAGAATGTATGTACTATGATGGAAGAGGGAATAGAGACTTATGACCTCTCAGTAATACATCTTTTTCCTGCTTTTGTTATTCCCTTGGTGTAAGTTTCTTATTTGCTTAGCTTTATCTTTGAGTTATCTTTTTTATCTTTTCTCTTTCTTCTTTTAGTAGTTAGTGTTATGTGCTATTCCCTTAATCCCTTCTAGTTATTGTAAGGTTCACCTTACTAGAGATGGGAAAGAGGTTCCCTAGGCTTTTCTATTGTTCTTACTTAAGTTTTTCTGCTGGTTGTATATGCTGGATTACTGGGTTTTCTACAAGTCATGTCTCTTTTCTAGATTTCTCACTGCTCCCTACTATTCCCTAACTTTAGCCCTATCTCTTCTCTAGTTTATTGCATGTAAGTGAGGAGGATTTAGGAACTACATGTATTTTATCTTTACATATACCTTGTAATACTAACCTTAAGTCAGCTGTCTTTCTTCCTCCTTTATAGCTTAGACTATCTACATGAAGAGGTTCTTTTAGACAACCCCTTTACAGTTATAATGATAAAATAAAATGAATTTTCCCCCCCTCCTATAAAGGCAAAGGAGGTCTCTTTAGACTTGAATTTCAATGTAATGATATCTAGGTCTTGAAGCCTAGGTATAGGAAAAAAGGAAAAAAAATCCACTATATACTTTTCTATATAGACCACTAATATATGCTTTATTCTTCCTTCTCTTCTTTTCTAGCGTAGTATTATTATATATCCTCTTACTTTTATAGGGTTTCCTTGGTGTAGGTATGGGTATTGTATAGTAATAATATAATTTAGTTTTTGATTTTGGATGTAGTTGATGAATAATTTATTATTTCCTTCATAGTTGAGTGTTATGAATTTGAGTGTTTTAATGTATTGTAGAGAGCTTTTAGTCATCCCTATAGCTTCTCCTATAGTTGCTAATTTTTAATTACTAGCTTGTTATTATTCTCTAGTAATTTATTTAGCCCTGTACTACTAAACTATTGATTAGAAGTCTTAGAATATAGATCATTAAGCTAGGTATACAGGGAAGTTAGCCACATAGCTTCCTGCATAATTAACACATTTCAACACTATATATACACACTATTTCCCTATTTTCTATTCTGTACTTTAGTATCCTAGGCATAGAAATTATCCTGATATGATTCAGATGTTGGGGTAATCCTTAGTTTCATAAGCTTCTATACAGATTATATATATTTATACTATTTCTATACATCCTACTCATAGGTGTCCTTGCTGCCAGCATTTAGTGTACTAGGTGTATAAGGTAGAGGAATGTAATAGTTCAGTTCCCTAGTATATATTATATAGTATCACTCCTTAGGGTTTAGTGAACTTTTTGATATTAGTAGGAAAGACTTCGATATTTATAGAGCAAGAGTGCTTTTGTAATCTACCCTTTAGTTTTTACGATCCTAGTACTGATAATTTCCACTTAGTTTATGGATAGCAGTTGTAGGGCTATATCTCTATATATTTCTAGTTTGTCTACTAGTAGCACCACCCTTAGTATACTATGTATCATGATTCCTACTATGATAGGTGCAAATTTTAGAGTTTTATATAGGGTATTGATAGATTTCACAACTATTTCTCTAATGATGTCAGAGTACTGTTTATAGTATCTGGAGGTGATATATAGGGGGTAGTACATTATTACTATTCTGATCTCATTTATGGTTACTAATGATGATGATGATGATTTTTCATTCTTCATTTTACTAAACTACTCTTCGCAGTTTACAAAAGAATCCGCATAAAGTCCCCGACTATGGCATACCCAAAAGAAAAGAAAAGAACTAACTAAAGAAACCACCCATTCAAACAAATATCTGAAAAGACCGGCAAAGCCAAACGTTCAGAAAAAGTAGGTACCGTCGTTTCCTCCTCCGCGAATCCACCATCACTAGATAAAGGAGATAAGGAAAAAGGAGCAACGTACAAAGGAGAAGGAGCCGATGGTCCCTCAGCGGGATCGTCTCCTGTGACATTCTCGTCTAGCCAAAAAACTGTATGCGCCCACGGTCCACAAGAACTACATCTACTGGGTGGCTTGGGGGAGGATAAGGGTGTACAAGACTTTCGTTCACGGGCTGGGGCACTTACTTGCACTTGGAACTTGTACTGGTTATGGTTGTAGGGTCGTCCAGTTTTGGTTTCCGTCATGTAGTCTGAGAGTTTTTTGAACAGTGATGGACTGTTAAATATTAGCGTTAGGGAGGGGTTTCCGGGGAGGTGCCGCTCTCTCTCCAGGATTCTTTCTTTGCAGGTTCTGATTGCATGTTCGACTGTTTCTGGCTCTAGGTGACACCTTGGGCAGTTGGTTCTTCCTTCACGCCATGGGAGATGGGCTGATAGGTGTGAGCTTCCAGATCTCATCTGGAAAATGGTCCGACTTATGCTCCTGGGTAGTTGAAAAGTGGAGTCTTCGTAGAGGGAGGGGTAGCAAACGTATCCTTTCGCGTCCGTGGCCTGTTTTTTCCATTCGTCTATGAAGCTTGCTTTGATTTTTTGGAGGACCTTTTCTTTGGAGAGTAGGGAGGGGGTTTTTTCCACGACCATGATATTGAAGTGATTCCAGACTGTGTCTCACTCCATTAGAGGTCTAAGGACTTTTGCTAGTTTGTCTATATGTGGGGGGGCGAGCGCGTTGGAGTTCTTCGATTTCGAGTTCCAGTGCAGCACTTGTATTCCATATGTCTTGCCTTTGATCATTTTGCTACCCATCAGTGGTCTAGCAGTGTTGTTGTCTCGACTGCTTTCCCAGATAGGAAAAGACTTTGGCATAGCTGCCGTAACCGGGTGCTCAGCAGGGAGCATTGCGATCCTTATGGCATACCGAAGTTGGATGTATGTGCAAAGTAAATCTGGGGGGGGGATTCTGGCTAATCTTCTAAGAGGCCCTATAGGTGTAGTGCTGAAGCAGCCCGTAATCCATCTTGCAAACTGGTTAAAAAGGACTCCAAGTTTGTTTGCTGTGGTCGTATCTGGCTGGAAGACCGCTGCGCTGAATGTGACCTTTGGGATCATGATGGACATGATCAGTTTTCTTGCATTGTGTGCAGTGAGCCCTCTTCCTTGGCCAACTAGTCCCTGAATCATTCTCTATAGTCCTAGGGTCCCGGAAATCCTTTGTTGGAAGTGCGCCGACGATTTTCTTTTTCTGTCTGTGAAGTATCCAAAGTAGCGTACTAACTGTTTGTGTGTGATCAGGGTGTTGCCGAACCTAACTGGTTCCCAATCCTCCAGTGAGTCATTTTTGTTTTTCTTTTGCCAATGGATGAGATCTGTTTTTTCGTGGGAGAAGAGTATGTCCAGTGCTGAACCTTTGTTTTCAATTTGCTAGAACCTGTGTTGTATTTTAGGAATATTGGAGGCTCTTTCTTTGGAGTAAACTGTGACTGAGATGTCGTCGGCATAGCTCTTGATGAGGTGCAGCTCCTCTGTGTCGTGTATACGCTTGATGTAGATGATGAACAGTAGGGGGGAGAGCAGAGATCCCTGTGGCATTCCAACCTGTACTTTGAAGAAGTGATCGGGGGCGCCTTTGTATTGTAGCTTGATGGTTCTTTGCGAGAGGAAGGACATAATCCAGTGCACCATGTATTCTGGGGTGTCGCCTTCGTGTAGTCTGTCCTGAAGCTTCTTCCAAGTCATGTTGTCGAAGGCTCCTTTTATGTCGAAGAAACCTGTGGTGACCTTGTATCCAGCTTTTTGGAGTATGTCGATTTCGTGGAATAGTCTTGTGAGCGCGTCGTCTATTCCTCTGTTCCTGATCATTCCATACTGATATTTGGAGATCATGTTGTGGGAGAGGGCATGATCCGTTAGCCTTTTGTTGATTATTTTTTTGAGGATCTTGGAGAGGGTGTTGGCTAGATTGATGATCCTGTAGGCTTTGATGACATCGTAGTTGTCCTTGTCTGGTTTGGGGATAATGACTCCTAGGCTTTCTTTTAGGTTTGCTGGGAGAATGCCGTGTTTGAGCATTATTGTAAGGAGGGTGGCTAGGATATGTGGACATTGACGATTGACTTGTTTCCAAACGTTATAGGGGACTGTGTCTGGTCCTGGCACAGTTGTGTTCTTGGTCTTATGTAATGCTTTTCTGATTTCTTCACTGGTTACTAGAGGGGCATCTGGGTATATTTTGGGCTGTGGCGGTTCCATCTGAGGTCTGTTGGGAAACATCCCACTGATGATTTTTGGGGCATACTCTTTGGCATTCGGTGCTTCTATACTTGGCATCCTATCCTCTCAGGGTTTGGTTTTCAGTCGGCTGACTTTCCAGATTTCGTTTTCGTCTGCACTTTCGATCCCCTAGTTCCAGTGTGCATCTTTACTGTTCTTTATCGCCTCATAGAACCGGTTTCTGGCCACGTTCTGGGCTTCTACCGATGCGTGCTTGTGCTTGTACTTTCTTGCAGCTGAGTTAAAGAGTTTTCGCAGTTGGCTGAGTTCTGGGTTCCACCACGGTTTGCTGTAGGATGTGATCTTTGTGATGGGGATGCTTTTAGTGATTATTGCATAGAGCTGGAAGAGTTTTTTGTATAACCATAGTTCGACTTGTTCGCTTGAGGGGTCATAGTCGAGATCCATTTGGTTTAGTTCTTCCCTTAGCACTGATGGTTCTGACTCGTCTGGTATGTGAAAACTTTTCCAGTCTGGGTATGTTCTCTGGGTAATCTCTTTTGGGAGTGAGGTTTGGAGGGATACTGGTCTGTGGTCACTTCCATAGTCGGCCTGTACCTAGACTGTTCTGGCCTCCTGGAGTCCTTTTGTGTTTGTCCACCAGAGGTCTATGACTCCGCTTTGTCTCCCTATAGGGTCAATCCTGGTGAATTCCCCTGGGTCATTTAGGAGTGTGTACTGACTGAGTGTTGCCTGTTCTACCAGTTGGTTTGCTTGCCAGAATTGTTTCCTGTCGTGTGCTCGAAACGGTTCCCATAGGGGGTGGTGCAGATTAAAATCTCCTCCGATGATCCTGCTTCCAGTTTGTTCTTTAAAGATGTGTTCCCAGTACAAGTCCAGTGCAAGTTCTGTGCCCCATGGCCTGTTGTACAGTGCAAAAAATTGAAAGTTGTGTCCTGAAATATTATGACAGAATTTTAATGCTACCAGATTTGGTGAAGAAAAAGAGAGAGGGACAGGGAAAACAGAATACTCATTAAGAAAAACTTCCTCCACATAAACTACCACACCTATTTTTCTTCCCTGCCCTTTTGGTACAAATGTCCTGTATCCTTTGCTATTCATTGGTTTGTCTTTGTATAGGAAGGGTTCTTGGATGGCGACTATCGTGTTCGGATTGTTGGCGTTTTGTTGCATGAAGTGTATGAAGGTTTTGTTGCTTTTTTGGATGTTGAAAGTTACGAAGAGGGGTTTGGTGATCTTTCTTGGTTCTCATTTCTTTTTGGGGGTGTTGCTCTACTCGCTGTTTACCATTTTAATTGTTTCCTGATGGGCCTGGCACAGCTTGTTGTTTCGCTTATCTCATTTGTATAATTCGTACGTTGTGCTCTCGGTAGGCTCCGGTCCTGGCGTCGTACCCCGGCCAATCTGCAGCATGTTCTTCGCCGCAATTTACGCATTTCAGGTGTGCATGCATACAGTACTTTCC
This sequence comes from Phymatotrichopsis omnivora, assembly GCA_016880775.1. Taxonomy (NCBI): domain Eukaryota; kingdom Fungi; phylum Ascomycota; class Pezizomycetes; order Pezizales; family Rhizinaceae; genus Phymatotrichopsis; species Phymatotrichopsis omnivora. The sequence goes on along the minus strand of JABYPW010000038.1, from coordinate 20,891 downwards.
TGCCTTTTCTTCTCTTGTGCTGGGGCCGTTGCAGATTACGTCTTTGTCAGTTTTGCATGCTCTTGGATGGTCTTTATAGGTGTGATTGATGGATCCGCATAGTCGGCATATATCTGTGGTGGATCTGCAGCTCTGTGGTAGATCTGCAGCTTTATAGTTACTAATTCTATTAGTGACTCTTAAGAGAGCATAATACACCACATTTAGGGCTTATATGAGGTTATAAATAGAAGTCTGGCTGCAATTGCATCTCTGTCTAGGATATCCTGTGATATTGTCTTTAGGAGGTATATCCTTCTTCCAGCCTTTTGGTATTAATAGGGGAGTTTTCCTTTCTTCTTCATTTATTTTCCTGCATAGGTTTTATTCTTGGTTCCTTCTTCTACTTTAGTTATTTTAAGGTTAGTTTACTTATATCTTTTTCTTTGGTTCTAGTTTATTAGTGGTAGCTTATCCTGATTATTATTAGGCATGGTTATTGACATTGCTACGACTACCTGTGCAAAGGATTTACATTTGTAGTGACTGCTATTTGTTAAGTATTTTACATGTTCTATCAGTTTTCTTCTCTAGTTGCTCTATTTGATGTTTAAGTACTACATTATAGTCCTGCAGAGATATGAGGAGTCCTGACTGGTTGTTGATTTTATTACATAGGTAGTAAAAATGTCTGCTATAAACATGGTAAGTAGGTGTGACAGATCACCCTATATAGAATGTAAAGGCTTGGTAAGGAATACCTAAGGCATACTTTATAAATGTTACTGAGTGAACTTAGATATCTCAGCTAAATAAAAGCTTAACTGAAAGGCAATCCTTCCTATAAGTTCAGGGTATACTTCAAGTAAGCAGAAAAAAGAACAAATATATTCTTTCAGGCTCGAAGACAACTTGAAGGCTTTCATAATAGTGATTACAGAGAACACAAGGTAGCTATATACTAAAGAAGGAAGGAAGGAAAATACAAAGACTCAGAAAAGATATACACTTAAATATAACTTCCTTTACCCAAGATAATAAAGAGATGATAAATAAAATAGAAACAATGAAAACCATTTCACTATTTAGACTATCCTTTGATTCCTGATCACTAAAACCTGTAGAAGAGTCTAGGAAGGACAGGATGTAATTAGTATTTGATTTGACTATGATTACCTAACACTTCCAGGGGCCTCACTCCTATTAAGTGCTAGTCTCTCATGATACAAGTCTGATTACCTGATCATGACCTCATAGCTGAGTAGGCTAATGTAATGCCATGCTGATAGCTGATCATATGGTAACTATAGGGTTAACTTCCTATACTTAGTCAAGGCTAATGGTAAAGCCATATAATCCTACACCATGCTACGAGGTTTTATGATAGAGGATTATACTAAAGAGTACTTAATAGAATAGTGAAGGGTTGAGGTCGCAAAACTCACATGTAAACAATGTAAGTATAACCTCTATCATAGTGTAGACTAAGGTACCAATAATATAACTTATATCAGATTCCCATTAAGTTATTTTACATCCCATACCTCCCAGCAGGGTATTTACAATCAACCAAGAGCAAGAACATAACCAGAGAGTACAGGATGATCCTCTGCCTACTTGCACCGGAAACCCGTAAAGAAATCCTCCACCTACTTGTGCTGAAAGAAAAACGTAGACTACTATGTACAAAAGCTGACCAGGGAAAAGCAATCACTAGGTGAACCTTAAAACAATGAAAGGAAAACCCCCTATGCAGACTACACGACTGAGCAGAAACAAAGGAAGAAGCAAAAGAGAAACATGCACACTCCTCCTCACTTACCAACGCAGGAAAACACTAGTTACACATATAAGAACTAAATGGGGCAAGAGGGGAGAAACTAGACCCCCCCCATAGTGGTGGACTTATCCTTTCTGTTGGACTTGGCAAGTTTGGCCTAGATCATTGTCATACAGATCGGATCGTTCGCTTTGTAGGGGCCGGCAGAGTTTGCACATCGGAGAATGGTGTTCTCACAGGCGAAGCCTTTCAGTTGTTTGCAGTCAACGACACTGCAGGTGTATTTGGAGATAGTGTGGGGGCCAGTGCAAAGTCAGTAGCAGTAAGGGGACTGAAAGTTCTAAACAGGGTGTCCAAACTTCGAGCAATGTGAGCATTAGGTGTCGGCGCCGAAGGGGATGTACTTGACAGTGCGACGGGTTTTGTTGAGGACAGTGAGGCCTTTAAGGATGCGGGCCTCGTTGTTGTTATTAATGACAGTGATTACGAGTGAGCTGTGGTTCTGTTTGTTAATTTTGGAGCTGGATGTCAGCCAGTGCAGGGTCATAGCAAGGGTAACACCAGAGTTATAACACTCGATCTCCTGACAGAGTTTGGTCATCTGTCCCACGTTGTCGAGGTCAGTGGCTGTAGGGATACTATATACGATATACTTATTCAGGTACCAATAATATCACCAATACCAGTTTTCATAACACTATACCCCTTCAAAGGTGCATAGTCCCTATGCATATAGGAGTTACCTTTATATTAGTTTTTCCTACATTTCTAATAGCAACTGGGTATATAGAACAGTTTCCTTCAGCCTATCAGGGGAACTCATCTGAACTCAAAAAATACCTTAAAGGGGACTGAGGAGTATGTAATGGTCATAAAGGTGATGCCCTGCTGAATTGAAGAGAAACTAACTAGGGAGGAAAAAGTAACTATACATACCCCAATTCCTCCTTCTCTGCTTGCATGGTAGAGCCTCCTCTGACTCAGTAGATTTTAACTCTACCAACAGATGGGCCTGTTGAAATGTTAAAAGAGTATCAATGGGTTTACTATTATTGAGCAGAGCTTACTCAGGTTCCCAAGAGCCCTTATCCTATAAGTATCCTTCCTACAAGACCTAGTATTCTATCTACTTAGTTTTCTAGTTGAACTGTCCTGTAGCAAATTTAGATAAGAAGAAATAGTTCTCACCTTCCTTGATCTCAAGGGCAGTAGGAGAGTGCTCAGGAAACTTACTAGACAATTGGTAAGGTTCAAGCTTAGAGACATAGAAAACTGGATAGATCTTCCAAGAGAAGGGAAGCTTGAGTTTGTAGGCCTAAGACGTGATAGGTTGATTATCTTAAAGGGGCTAGCAAAGTTAGTATATAATTTGTAGGAATGTTAGGAGGGGGTAATATCATCCCACTTTAGGTGGATGAAATCACTAGGCTGAAGATTTAGGAAGGGCTGCTGAGACTTATTATACCATATAACTATCTTTGGCTAGGCAGAGAAAAGAAATTGCTGGATGATGGTCTATTCTTAAGTTAGGGTCTTACATCCCCAATAGGTGATTACTGTTTAGACTACATGAAGTGAGGGATGATAGCTAAAGTTAGTGAATAAAGGGGATACCCCTGTGGAGGATAACTTAGCATTCTTATATGCAAACTCTGCGAGAGCAAGGAAAAACACCTAATTCGATTACTTAAAGTTGACATTGGTATGAAGGTAAGCTTCCAGGACCTGGTTAAGCTTTTTAGTTTATCTATCAGTTTAACGGTGAGCTGCAGTACTCTTAAACAGTTTGGCCCTAAGATTATCCATGATATAACCCTAAAATGATTTGAACTTATAGTTATAGTCAGAAATGATATTGGATAGATTGCTATGGTGTTTTGAAATCTCATGAACATAGATGTTGGCTAGGTACCTGGAGTTAACAATAGGGCTAAGATGGATAAAGTGAGCGATTTTGGAAAAATGATAAATCATTACCTACACTTAGGTGAAGCCATTACAAGGAGGAAGCTCTATTACAAAGTCCATAGAGATGGATTCTCAAAGCCTGTAGGTTATCTCCAATAGAAGTAGTTACCTATTGGCCTTATATTAGTGGGCTTTAATCCATTGGTACTGGTCATTTACAGAGAAATACTTAGCTATATCCTGCCTCTGATGTGGCTAGTAAAAGCCTCTATCAATAAGATCAATAGTCTTATCTCAGCTGATATAGCTAGCTATATAGTAATTATGCCTACACTTGAGAACCTTAGTGTAGAGAGAAGTAGGGAGATACTAAAGGCCATTCCATATAGGCAGGCTATTATGAACTAAGTATGGTTTATAAGGAGAGTAGAGAATACGTTGGTACTCAGGGTCAGTAGTAATAGCTTCTCTCAAGGCTTTGTAAAAGGAAGGATTAACCTAGGTGTACAACTTCTTAATCATAGCAATATACTGTCCTTTCTTGACAAAAAGAAGACTGAGCTTAGTTGCTGCCTCTATAGGGTTGTCGTCCCCACACCTACTTAACATATCAGCCCTATTATTAGACTTACCTAGCTAATACACTTTCTGGAAACCAATGGTGACTAATTTCTTCATCCACTAGGCTTGTATCCTAGAGAGGAGCTAAGTGGTTGCAAAGTACTCCAAGTTCTTATAGTCTATTACTACTAGCACTGTATAAGCTATTCCCTTATACTAATATCACTATCGTATATAAAGGTAGTCAAACACTGCAAGCATTTCCTTGTCATAAATTTTGTAATTCTACTCTTCAGCTTTAAGTTTGTTAGAGTGGAAAGCCAATGGGCAAACAGATCCATCTAGAAATAGGTGCAACAGCATATCCCTAAGGGCAAAGTCACTAGCATTAGTTTTAGCTTGAAGGGGGATTGTTGATTTATGATGGACAAGGATAGGAGCAGAGGCAGAGAGGGCCTCAAGGGTGTTGAAGGTAGATTACTACTGAGACCTACTAGTCTAGGGCTGCGCTTGCTTGGTGAGGTTTGTCAGAGGTATAGTAATCTTTTAAAATCCTTATATAATAATCTGATAAATATTTTCTAGGCCAAGAAAGGAATAGGGTTATGAAATATATTAGGAGTCAGCCATTCTAAGATAGCTTTGATTTTATCCTCAGAGATAGTAACACCCTTGTTGGAGATGATAAACCTAAGGAACTTGACCTTGTAGAATGCCTTTAAGTACTTGGCTAGCTTAAGTGCTAGCTTGTATTAGTCCAAATGCTTGAGAACCTTATAGATAAGTCAGTCATGTTCTTCCTTAGTCACAGCATAGATTAGGATATTATCTTAATAGATGAGGACACCTAGATTAAGAAGGTTATGAAATATTATGTTCATCATTTCCTAGAGGGCAGCAGGGGCCTTACAGAGACTAAAGGGCATCACTAAATACTCATACTAGCTATAACGAGTGTGAAAAGTTGTTTTCCACTCATCACCCTCAGTAATAGAGATGAGATTATAGCTATTCTTAAGGTTGAGCTTAGTGAACCACTTTGAATTGATAATTTGGTCTTAGAGTTCCACTATAAGGGGGAGACAATAGTAGTGCTGAATAAAAATCTTGTTTAGACCCTAGTAGTTAATACAAAGGTAAAGGGAACCATCAACCTTCTTTACAAACAGGATTGGAGCTCATACAGGTGACTTAGAAGGCATTATCTTTCCCTCCTTGATTATATAATCAAGGTACTCATGTAGGGCCTGGAGCTCAGTCTTAGAGAGATGGTAAAGGGGGCCCCAGGGAGGAGTAGTTCTATTCTTTACATCAATTTTATTGTCCTATTCCTAATAGGGAGGTAGTAAAGAGGCTAAACATTCAGAGAAGATAGCAGGATAGATCTATTCCTACTTATTACCTTTAGAGATTGAGGAGATAGAAGACTGTATAAACAGCTTAGCAAAGTTGCTAATAGGAGCTCTGGTCATAGTGGTATACCAATGATAGACAACTCCTTTATTAACTGGGGTATTTACCTACCTAAGCAGTCTGCCACCCACAGCTTTGGTATTGGCATAGAAGTTATCATCCTATAACAATTTAAATGCTAATGTTATCTATACCATCAGGGTCACAAGATGGTTCTTGCATTTAGAGGAGGAAAATCACAAGAGAATAGCCTAGTTATAATTGAATTATAGTTCATAATCCTGAAACCACTTGACAGGAAGATATATGTCCACATCTGAAGGTATAGGACTAACATCAAAGTTGATGAGTTTATGATGGTTGAGGACCTGCATTTGCAGCTAGGGAGTATAGTACCACTGCTACCTGTAGGAACTATTGTAGTTGAAGATGTTGATAACCTAGGACTGTTTCTTCTTAGATGATTCCTTAGGGCTTGGCGATCTTAATTTCAGAAGGCTAGGCTATAATGAATATAGAGTAGAAAGGTTTCTCTAGTCTGTCTTTAAGCTGGACTCATCTAGTGCTTGATATTTGTACTCCTGTGGCAGATATGATCTATAATGCTACTTCTTCATACATGTTTGTATCTATAGCTAGGAGTACTATCCTTAGGATCCTGTAGACCATGATTCCTGATATGACTATGGCAAACTCAAGGGCTTTGTATTAGGCATTCATTATTCTACTTACCTCCTCCTGAATAATTTTGGAGTAACATTTATAGAAGTCTATAGTAAGATGTAGAGGGGGTGTACATGGTAACTACTCATAGTTTTTGGTATATATATTCACCTTTCCACCCTTTGCTACTTCTTTAGTAGGGTAACTAGTTTGTTGTCTTTCTCCTGAGTAGTTTTTTTTTAGGCTTTCTATTCCTTCTCATAATCAGTGTCTATTCCTTCTATTATGCTAGTTTTCTTTCCTTTCTTACCCCTTGTAGAGTTTTGCTACATGATAGGCTTATCTCTATCAGTGGTTGGTAGTTTCATTATAACTAATTCTTGTGCAAAGGTTTTAACATACACTGTTACTGCTATTTGTTGTGCTCTTTTCTAGGCATAGTCTACTTTATTTTGTAGCTGTTAAATATGTCTATATAGGGCTAGGTTTTTATATTAGAGGGATACAAGGAGGTGTGATCTATTCCTTCTATCATGCTAGTTTTCTTTCCTTTCTCACCCCTTGTAGAGTATTGCTAAGTAATAGGCTTATCTCTATCAGTGGTTGCTAGTTTTATTCTAACTACTACTTGTGTGAAGGTTTCAGTATACACTATTACTGTTGTTTATTGTGCTATTTGCTAGGCACAGTCTACTTTATTTTATAGCTGATCAACTTGTATAGCTAGGGCTAGGTTTTCATCTTAGAGAGATACAAGGAGGTATGATTAGTTATCAAGTTTGTTAGATAGGGTAGTGAAAATATGAGTTACAAAAATGCTGAGTAGTACTATCTTATATGGGTTTCCCTAGAGGTTAGTCTATTTGCTTGAGAGGGTTATAAATCCTTACATTTATGCTATTATGCCTGTTAGCTGTTTTAGAAGATTAAGAGGGTTTGGGGTGACTTGACTGGGTCCTAGGGTCAGGGAGTAGGGCTGGCCAGAGGTTTAGGTTTAGGTAGGCTTAGTCAGGGTAGCATCTATATTTGTCATTTTTTTGTCCTTTCCTTTATACTTTTTATCAGTAGTTAGGAATTCTTCATTGCTATCATAGTCTAATACTGAGGTATCTTTATCCTATATTCCTTATTCTTCACCTTAGTAGAACACTTTCAGGTTTACCTACTAGGCTTAGGGGTATAGGGTAGTTATTCTAGAAGGTGTAGAGGATGTGTGCTGACTAATATTAGCTAGGTTAAGGAATAGGGGTAGGGTGTGCTGATGCTCACTTAACTATGATAGTAGGATTTGCATTTGCTTGCTTCTTCCTATAATTTGCTAGGTCTAGGTTAGGGGAATCAGGTATATTGTGGCTGAAGTTATAGGTATAGTAGGATAGGTGGAGGTGTTAGCTAGTATGGCCACCTATTTAGGTGTTACCAGCTATTAGGATTTAGACAAAGTTGTGACTTTGTAAGTGAGGCTAAGTCTTACATGTTATTATAATATCTCCTACTAGGGTTGTTTGAAGTTTCAGGTAATGACAGTACTAGAGTACACTACAGTAGTGGTACATGATGGTGGATCTATTAGTCCTTACCCAGTTAAGGATAGTCCACTGTAGAGTGAGCTCTCTCTAAGTACATATCCCTAGATAATGAGGCTAAGGTATTCTTAGTCATTGTTTTACTTTAGTAATTATTATGAGAAAGAGATGAAAAAAGAGAGGTAAGAGAGTAGTGAAATATATAGTGGGGGGGGGGGGTAATTTATTTTTGTTCTTACAACCTAAAGGGTCATATAAAGAACATCCTGTTATAGCTAGTCTAAACTATAGAGTAAAAAGAAAATATCTCCTCTGGAAACAGAAAAGTAGTGCAACATAAACTAACATAAATGAAAAAGAATCCTTAAAGTCAAATCTAAATCATCAAATAGCAGGGCTTTATCCTCCTTAACAAGATCTAACACCTTAGAAAAGCACAAAGAGAGACTTCAGGAAATAGATAAAGGCATAGCTAATCCTTCAACTGGAGCTATACCTATGAGAGTTTTCCAATCTTAAAAGTTTTTAAATGGTGTGCATGATAAACACATACTAGGTAGGAGTATAGACAGGGTACATGATAGGGGTCTATTAGGTACAGAATGAACTAGAATAGCAACTTGGAATTTGTAAAGGTATGAGCAGGTTAGGAGTCCAGTTCTGATATTAGATAAGTAGGTAACAATTTACTTTATATCCTCTTCTAACCTAAACATCTTTTCCAGGTCCCTTAGCCAGGTAACATAGCTATTCTTTTTCTAGTTTCTGGTTAGGCATTCTAATATTGTATGTTAAATAGTCTTATAGTACATGTGGCAATGCATACAAAAGTGATTGTTGTATCCCTATAGGGTAGCCATTCATAGGTGTAATTTGTAGGGATGTATTTGAAATATGTAGCTTGCAATTTCTATTAGAAGTTTGAAGATGTGATTTTCTCATAAGGAGACTTTATCTAGGTTCTTGGTTTTCTAAGCTATGATGTCTTCCCATCTTTTGATCATTTTGTCCTTGATTTATTTTTATTTTTGTACTATTTAGCTTATATATAGGGATGGTGCTCTCTCCCTCCTTTATAATACTATAGAACTGTTTACCTATTTAGAGGTATAGGATAATATACCTGAGGGGCTTGTCTAGGTAGGGTAGGGGTGAGCTTCCTCCTTTATAGCTGTTGGCTACATTCTACTGTTGGATATACATAGTTATAAGCCTATTGCCTGATGAGGACCTTTTGAGCTTTATTTAGTGCATATGTAGGTTATCTCTGTAGACTGCTATGGGGTACATTCCAGGGATAATTGAGGCTATGGGGTGCTCTAGCTCTATTATAGTAGATATTCTTAAGGTATATTTATCTCTTATATATGTAATCCATACTTCCAGGGGTGGTATTTTAGCTCATACAAGAACTTGGTAGGTATTAGTGTTCGAGTGGTGACCTATAATCTATCTTGCCATTCTTAGGAACTATATTGTAAGCACCTACACTGACCTCTGGTCTAGCTCAAATACTGTTGCAGTATACATAATTTGTAGGATAAGTATAACTATGACTAAATGCTATTAGTTATGTAGGCTAAGGCCTTTGTAGACTGTGTTATCTCTCCTAAGTATGTGAAAGTACTTGACTGCCTATACTATTTATACTTGGTAGTGTTTGTACAGGGTGTAATTCACTGATGTGAAGTACCATAAGTATATTGCTATTCTACTTAGCTTGACCTAGGTACTGTCTATGTCAATAGGCTAGAACTCTTCTTCTAGGATTGCCTTGTAGTAGGTTTCCCAGTATATGATGTTAGTTTTTTGGGGAGAGAACTTACCTTCATAGGGTAGCTATCTGTGTTATGTCCTGGAACTATTCTTTGAGCTTTGCTTAGTTATCCCTCCTTTCCATAAAGTATACTATAACTGCAAAGTTATTGATGAATAATCATTGGTTTTACAGCTCTTGGTACTTATAGAGCAAGGTAATATATATGATGAACAATAGGGGGGAGTTTAGGGACCCTTGTAGGGTTCCTGACTATATAGGGTAGAGGGTTTCAGTAGCTCCCATGTATAGCATCTGTAGGGTTCTAGTGCCCATAAACCAGAGTATATAGCTAACTAGATATTCCAGTATGTTTCTATCTTGTAGTCACTTCTTAGGATAGAACAAGAGAGGGGTAGGGTAATTTATTTCTATTCTTATAGTCATATAAGTAACTATCTAAAGAATATCCTCTTACAGGTAGTCTAAGCTATATATTATAAAGAATATATCTCCCCTATAAATAGAAAAGTAGTGTAAATAGATTAACATAAATGAAAAAGGGTCCTTAGAGCTAAATCCAAATAACTAAAAAGTAGGGAACTCTCCTCCTCTAGAAAATCAGATGTATTAGAAAAACAAGAAGAGGGAATTATGAAAACTGATGGGGGTATAGTAGATCATTAGCTAGAGCTACGCCTATGGAATATTTCTAATCTAAGAAGTTTCTAGAAGATTTGTATGTTATGAACAACAGTAGTGGTTGTGTCTTGATACCTGGACAATGTGCTATGATAGAGGTTATGCTTAGATTGTCAACATGTGAGTATACTGTCTCTAATCCCTCACTATTGTATTAAGCACTCTGGAGATAATACTCTGTTATATGACTTTGTAGTATGGCATGGTGTGGCTTTACTATTACCCCTAACCAGGCATATGAAGTTAACCCCACGGTTACCAGGTGATCAGCTATCAGCATGATGTGACATTAGCATAGTTAGCCATGACATCATGATCAGGCAATCAGACTCCTATTACAAGAGACTAGTAATAATCATGAGTAAGGCATAAGAGAGTGTTAGGCAATCGTAATCAAATTAAGTACTAATCATATCCTGTCCTTTCCAGACTCTTCTACTGGTTTTAGAGATTAAGAATCGAAGGATAGTTTAGATTGGAGAATGGTTCTCTTTGTTTCTATTTCATTTATCATCTCTTTATTATGTAAGGTAAAGGAAGTTGTATTTAAGTGCACATGTTTCTTAGGTCTTTGTCTTTCCCTTCCTTCCTTCTTTAGTAGATAGCTACCTTATCTTCATTGTGATCACTACTATATAAGCCTTTAAGTCATCTTTGAGCCTTAAGAATATATCTGTTCTTCTCTCTTCATCTTTAAAGTTTACCCTAAACTTATAGGAAAGATATACTTTCAGTTGACCTTTAATTTAGATGAGATATCTGAGTTTACTCAGTAACGTTTGTGAAGGATTCCTGAGGTATCTTTACTGAACCTTTTAGTTCTATATAGGGTAATCCATCATACTGTACAACAAACACATGATAGGTAGGGGTAAGGATATAGTACATGACAGAGGTCTAGTAGTCATACAATGACCTTGTGTAGCTACCTAGAATTTGTAGGGATGCAAGCAGGTTAGGAGTGTAGTCCTTATCTTCAATATATATACCGTAATTTGTTTCATGTCCTTTTCTAACCTGAACATCTTTTCCAGGTCTCTTGGTTTAGTGATGTAGGTAGTTCTTTCATAGCTTCTAGCTAGGTATTCCAATATTGTGTACTAGATAGTCTCATAATACATGTGGCATTATGTGCATATGTGGTCGTTATATCCCTATGGGCTCCTAGTTGAGAGGTGTAACTTGCAAGATCTCATATAGAATATGCTAGATAGTCTTATAATACATGTGGTAGTATGTACACATGTGGTCATTGTATCTCTATGGGGTACTGGTTGAGAGGTACAACTTGTAGGATCTCAACTAGAATATGGGACTTGCAATTTATATTAGGAGCTTGAAGATTTAGTTATCCCCCAGTGATATCTCTTCTAGGTCTTTTGACTTTTCAGCTGTAACCTTTTCCCACCTTTCAATTATTTGGTCTTCAATTTATTTCTATACTATTTAGAGTGTGTATAGCAACAGTGTTCTTTCTTTATTAGTGATAACTCTGTTGAATAGTATCCCTATCCCTAGGTATAGAATAATTTGCCTAAGAGGTTTGTCAAGGTATGTTGTAGGTGAGCTTCCTGCCTTATAGATATTTGGTATATTCTAGTATTGTACATACAAAGTTATTGGTCTATTGCCTAACATAGACCATTTAAGCCTTATTAGATGCATATATATGCTATCTGTATATACCTCTATGAGGTATATCTTAGGGATTGCTATTACTATAGGGTAGTCTGGATTAGTTATCATAGAGATTCTTAAGGTATACTTATCTCTACAGTATATTATCCATGCTTCTAGGGGGGGTATCTTAGCCTAGGCTAGGACTTGGTATGTATTAATGCTCTAGTAGTAGCCTACTACCTACCTTGCCATTCTTATAAACTAGGTTATAAGTATTTGTATGGATGTTAGGTCTAGCTTGAATGCTGTCACTCTAAAGGTCATTTGCAGTATAAGCATTGCCATTACAAATGTTCTCTGGTTGTACAGGCAGAGACCCTTGTAGACTATATTATCCCTTTTAAGGATATAGAAGTACTTGAATTCCTATGCTATCTATACCTAGTAATGTATGTGGGGGGTGCACTTTGCCCACATGAAATATTCTAGTTATCTTACCATCCTACTAGGCTTGATCCAGGTTCTATCAATATTAATAGGTTGGAATTCTTCATCTGGAATTTTCTTGTGATAGGTTTCCTAGTATATTATATCTATTTTATAGGGGTAGAATTTGACCTTTATTAGGGTAGGAGCCTTTTTTAGTTCCTAGAACTAGTCTTTCATTTTTCTTTCATTGTCTCTTCATACTCTAGCATAGACTATGATAATGAAATCATCTATGAATGACCCTCAGCTTTGGGGTTCTTAGCACTTGTGAAGTATGGCTATGTAGATGATAAATAATAGAGGGAAGATTGGGGATCCTTGTAGGGTTCTAGACTGTATAGGATATAGGGTTTCTATAGCTATTAGGTATAATATTTATAGGGTTCTACTACTTATGAAGTATAGAATCTAGTTGACTAGACAGAATAAGAGAGAGGGAGGGTAGGGAGAGGGGGGGGGGGGTAATTTATTTTTATTCTTATGACTTAAAGGGTCAACTAAAGAATATCCTCTTACAGCTAGTCTAAGCTATAGTATAAAGAAAACATCACCTCTATAATAGAAAAGTAGTATAAAATATCAACATAAATAAAAAAGGGTCCTTAGAGCCAAATCTAAATCACTGAATAGTAGGGCACTGTCCTCCTCTAGAAAATTATATGTACTAGAAAAATATGAAGAAGGGCTTAGGAAAATAGATAGGGGTATAGCTGATCTATCAACTAGAGCTATATCTATAAGAGGCTTCCAATCTGAAAAGTTTATAAGAGGCCTACATAACAAACACATGCTAGGTGGGGGTAGGGAAGGGGTACATAATAGGCGTCTAGTGTGTACAGAATGAACTGGTATAGCCACCTAGAACTTGTACAGGTGTGAGTGGGTTGGAAGTCTATTCCTTGTCTTTGATATATAGGTTGTAATCTGTTTTATATCCTCTTCTGACCTGAACATCTTCTCCAGATCTCTTGGTTTAGTGATATAGGTAGTCCTTTCCTAGCTCCTAGCTAGGTATTCTAATATTACATGCTAGATAGTTTTGTAGTATATGTGGCAGTACTTGTATAAGTAGTTGTTATACCTATAGAGGGTACTGGTTGAGTGGTATGACTTGTAGGATATTACATAGAATATGCAACTTGTGATTTCCATTAGGAGTTTGAAGATCTAGTTTTCTCCTAGTGATATTTCTTCTACATATTTTGACTTTTCTACCATGATAGCTTTCCACCTTTCAATCATGTAGTTTTCTATTTATTTCTATGCTAATTAGAGGATATACAGTGATAGTGTTCTTTCTTCATTGTTAACAATGCCATAGAATGACATTCCTATCTCTAAGTATAGGATGGTGTATCTGAGAGCCTTGTTAAGGTAAGGTAGGGGTGAGCTTCTAGCTTTGTAGATGTTAGCCACATTCATCTAGTTGGTCTATTGCCTGATGTAGACTGTTTAAGCTTTATCTAATGCATGTATAGGTTATTTCACATAGATTACTAGACAGCATGTTTTAGGAATTGCTGTAACTATAGGGTGACTAACCTTGGTTATTGTAGAGATTTACACTGCATATTTGTCTCTTATATATGCAATCTATACTTTAGGTATATGTATCTTAGCTTGTGCTAGGACCTGGTATATGTAGTACTCTAGTGATGGCCTATTACCTACTATGCCATTTTTAGGAACTAGGTCATAAGCATTTATATAGATGTTGTGTCTAGATCAAAGCCCATTGTTCTATAGGTCATTTACAGAATAAGCATTACTAGTACCCACCATATCTAGTTTTACAGGGTAAGCCCTTTATAGGTAGTGTTGTCTTTTTCAAGGGTATAGAAGTACTTTAATACCTGTGCTATCTATACCTAGTAGTAACTGTAGGGGGCACATTTTGTCAACATGAAATATCCTAGGTGTCCTGCTATTTGGATAGGCTTGATATAGGTTCTATTAATATCTATAGGCTCTAACTCTTCTAGGATTTTCTCATCATAGATTTTGCAGTGTATTTTATCAAGTTTAGGGGAGGAAAACTTGACCTTCATTAGGGTGGTGACCGTTTTCATTTCCTAGAACAGTTCTTTGACTTTTCTTTCATTGTCTCTTCACACTCTGAAGTAACTATGATAGCAAAATCATCTATAAATGATCCTTAGTTTTAGGGTTCCTGGTACTTGTGGAGTAGGGTAATGTATATGATAAATAGTATAGGGGAAATTGTAGATCCTTATAGGGTTCTAAACTATATAGGATGCAGGGTTTCTGTAGCTCCTAGGTATAGCATTTACAGCATTCTACCACTTATAAAAGACAAGATCTAGCTGATCAGGTATTGTGGTATAATTCCTTCTTGGAGATGCATTTTTAGTTCATACTATTCCATGTCATCGAAGGCTCCACATATATCAAAGTACCCTGTTGTGACCTTGTATCCTGCATTTTGCAACCAGTTTACTTCATAGAAGAGTCTATTTATAGTGTCTACTATTCCTCTCTATTTGATTGCAATATATTGGTATTTTGATATCATGCTATTAGCTCGTATATAATCATACAAGCTGTCATAGGTGACTTTTTTGATGACTTTGGAGAGGGTATTAAGGAGAGCTATTATTCAGTATTACTCAATAGGTATATAATCTCCTTTTTCTAGTTTTGGTATTAGCACTCCTAGTGCTTATTTGAGGTTGCTTGGGTGGTATCTATGTCTTAAGATTTCATTGACTAATCTATTCACTATATGCAGAATACCTTTAGCCACATATTTCTAGACTATGTAGGGAATTACTTCAGTTCCTACTACTGTATTCCTAATAGCTTACAGTACCTTTACTATTTCCTCTATTGTAACCTGTAGCATATCATTATAGAGCTTTGGGGTAGGGGATTTAGACTGAGGGTACAGTGGGCAGAGATGATTGACTATGGATGCTTTGTATTATTTGAGTGTGTGAGTGTCTCTAAGGGGCTTGTAGTCTCTAGAGGTATGTACATTCAATGGCTAGTTCTATGTTCTACCACAGTTTAGTATATTTGGTTGTCCTCTCTTTTAGGATAGTATTATAGAGGATTTTGGTCATACTATATATCTTCTGGTACACCTATTCCTAGAAGTCTCTAACTTCGTCCTACACTATGCTGATTCCTTCCAGGTACTTATATACTTGATCCTTGTTGTCTTTGTCATATAGTGGGAATACTTCCTTCTTGGGGAGTAGTCTTTCCTCTTCTAGGTCTTGTAGGAACATTTGAACTGATATAGGGTAGTGATCACTTCTTATATCTTCTCCTACCACTAGGGATGTAACGCTACTATATATGTTATTGTTGGTAGAGATGAGATCTATGACTTCATCCTAGTGTCCTAATATATCTTTTTGAGTTATCTCTCCTAGGATGTTGATGTAGATATGCCTATCTGTTACCCTCTTGAGCAGGTATTCTCCTTGGTGCAGTTCCTACTATTGGTATACTCTAATAGGCTCCAATCTGGGTAATACATGTTCAAATCTCCTAAAACTATCCTGTAGTCATTATATCCCTGAAAGATTCCACTTACTATATATTTTCATTCTATGCCTTTGGGGTATATATATGCAGCTATGTATATAAAGGAAAAGCAGGCTCCTTCACACCTTCAAACTACCACCTACATTATTAGTTCTCAGCTATTAGTATTATCACGCATCGACAAACATCGTGACTATGTTGCAAAGTTCAAAGAGACCCCAAACCCCTGCCCTAAACCCCCCCCCTCAAGAGGCAAGGGACGAAGCCGCCACTATGAAAGCAATGTTCTCCTCATTCGAGGTGTCCGGCATTTCCCCTGCTGTCAAAAATGAACCTGGAATGGGCGACGTTATCTCAATGCACACCGCACCTCTCATAGGCGACCTGTACATCAGATACTGCGACCTCCAGTTCTACACCCAAACCCTTCCGTCTCTTCTGGCCTCGGTCAACAAAATCCAGGAGGCGGTCACTGCTATCGCCGCTGGCTAACAGTTGCTCGAAGCCCAATTTGACGAACTCGAGGCCATCACCACCCGCAATGCAACTGCTACGGCCATAGCCAAAGCAGGTCCCACCGAAGTCGATATGGCTCTTTCCGATTCTATCAAAAAACTACGGTCGGAAACATCCAAAACTGCGAAAGCGGTGAAGAAGATTTCTTCTTCCCTCTCTATGCCCCCCGCTCCTATTGTACCACCTGTGGCACCCTGTGCTGCTGCTGACAACACCTAGGCTTAGGTGATGAAGAAAAACAAAGGCAAAGCCTCGGCTATGCCGACCCCGACTGCTACTACTCCTGCCGCCCAGAAATATCCAACCAAGAGGGAGCGAGAGATCATTGTCAACCTCGAGGGAGTAGTCCCCGAGTTCAACCCAATCGCTATTCGGGATACTGTCAACGCTGTACTAGTTGACAAGAAAGCCCCCTCTGCATACCATATCTGATCTGTCAGAAAGGCTAGCACCTCCAACGTCTTCCTCTCCGTCATGGAAAATACCACCGCTCAACAAGTCCTTGCATACAAGCCCACCATAGAAGAAGCTGTCCGCAAGTTCTTCCCCACCACTCCTGGCCTCCACTGGAACTTCTTGCACAAGAAGTACATCGTGCACAATGTGCCAACCCCCGTCCTGAACACCTCCAAAATCGAACACATGTCACTTATCCGAAAGGAGATCGAGATGTATAACCACAGAGTTATCCTTGCCCAAACCCCTCACTGGCTCACTTCAAAGGATAAGCTTGTCGGCAAACCCACATCCTCGATTGTCATCACTGTTATGGTGAACAACAACTACTACCGCATCTCTCAAGGTCTGACCATCCTCAACAAGAACCGTCAGACCGACCCCTACATTGCCTTTTCCAAGGCTACCCAGTGTTCTCGCTGTTGCCGCTTCAGTCATCACCAGCTGAAGTGCACCCATTTCCCCCGCTGCTCCCTCTATACTGGACCCCACACTATATTCGAACACTTCTGTGGCAACACAGAATGTAAATGCCGCAGACGACAGTGCGATAATACGGTACTTAAGTGTGCCAACTGCGATGCCGCCCACCCTGCCAACGATCCCCTCTGCCACATTTATTTGCAATCCTTGGCCGATAATAACAAGCAAGTGGAGAACCTGCGAGCTGTGATGGAAGAGGGAATGGAGACTTAGGGCCCCTTGGTAGTTCATCTTTCTTTCCGCTTTTGTTGTTCCCTTTGTGTAAAAGTTTCGTGAGTTTGGCTTGTGTTTTCTCCTTTGTCTTTTCTCTTTCCTTTCTCTTTAGTTAGTGTTTCTTGCTTTTACCTCGATTCCTTCCAGTTGTTGTAAGGTTCGCCTCGCTGGAGATAGGAAAGGGGTTCCCTGGGCTTTTCTTTTTTCTTGTCGCTCAAAGTTTCTCTGCTGTCTTGATGTACTGGGTGGTTGCTTTTGCGCCGGTCATGTTTTCCTTTTTGAATTTTTACTTTCCCCTGCTGCTCTTTCCTTCCACCCCGTATCTTTATTAGTTTATTGCGTGTAAGCGAGGAGGATTCAGGAGTAAACCTGTATTTTATCTATCCGTAGACTGTGCTACCGGCACTAGGTCAGCTGTCTTCTACCTCCGTCATAGCTTGACATAGCTGCAAGCGGAGGTTCTTTAGATGACCCATAGCGGGGTCGTAAAGATAAAATAAAAATGAATTTCCCCCCCCCCTATATAAAGGAAAAGGATATGTTTTTCGATTTGAAATTTAGTGCAATAATATCTGGCTCCTGAAGCCTATGTATAGGCAAGAAAGAAAAATACTCCAATATTAACTTCTCAATTTACACAACTACTATATAGTTCATTCTTCCTTCTCTCTTCTACTAGGGCAGCACTATTACATATCTATTTATTATCAATATTTTTCCTTATTAGAGGTATGGGTATTGGATAGCGATAATGTGCTTTAGTTGTTTTTAGTTTTGTATAAAATTGATAAATACTCAGTTATTTCCTATACAGATGAGTGTTACTACTTTAAGGGTTTTTGTTATTCTGAGGATGCTTGTGGTCATCCTGGTAGTGATTCTCTGGGTTGCCACTTTTGATTATCCTATTAGTTTTATTCCCTTACTATGCACTCAGCCCTACGCTACTGAATCATAGCCTAAAAATCTTTGAACCCCTTTTTTCTTATTAGGCAGTTAGGGAAGTTAGCAGCATACTTACCTGAGTAGTTAATGTACTTAGGGGTTTCTCATATATATTACTTCCTATATTTTTGTTCTCTAGTTTTATGTCTAGGGTAGGAGGTGTATTCCTTTCCATTGCTTATATGTAGGTAGTTTTTAGTATTATATTCTTCAGTATATATGGTGCACATATGTGTTAGTTCTGTGCATCCTACCCTTAGGTGTCCTATTTTCTAGCACTTATTACACTGTATGTATGGGGTAGAGGAGTAGAGAAGTTGTCTTCAATGGTAGTAGTTGTATAGCATAACTCCTTAGGGTTAGGTGAGCTTTTAGATTTCAGAGGGATGGACATTAACAATGATAGAGCAGAAAGGTTTTTCTATCGAATCTTTTGGTTTAACATATCTGGTACTTGATATTTAGATTCCTGTAGTAGAAATGATCTAGAATGTAACCTCTTCAATATATATCGATGTCTAAAGTGGGGAGGATAGTTCTTAGGATACTATAGATCATAATTCCTGTATTGACTAGGGTAAACTTGAGTGCTTCATACTGGGTATTCATCATCTAGCTAAATTGTTCCTCAATGATATTGGAGTTATAATTGTAGAAGTTGGCAATGAGGTATAGAGGGGTATATATGGTCACTACTCTAATTTCATTGATAGTGATCGATTCCATTAGCATGTCCCTTAACTAGAGGTAAGCAAAGATTTAGAACTTCTGTAAAATCTAGAATAGGAGGTAGGCTATAATGACATCATATTTAAGGATGTCTACTAGGACTGTTTTTGGTATGTACATTCATCTTTCAGCTTGTTGGTACTTCTAGGCTAAGGTCTCTGGTTTCTCTCTTTTTTATCTTTAGCTGTATCTTCTGATCTTTGCTTATGTTTATGCAGGGGCTTTCCTTGCTCCTATCCTTTATTATTACTATTCTGTTTTCCCTTTTTACTAGCTGTGTTATTGTGTAGTTGCATAGTGGTCTGTTTTACCTAAGTACTAATAGGGGCCATCAGAGACCCTACTATTACTTGAGCAAAGGTTTTGGCATAGACCATTTCTACCATTTGTTGTACAATTTATTGAGTATAGTTAGCTCTCTATTGAAGTTGGTGGACCTTCCTTTCTAGGGTGAGGTTAGACTCTTAGAGAGAAATAAAGAGGTAGGACTAACTATAAATTTTCTTGCAGAGAGTAGTGAAGATGTTGTCCATGAATAAGCCTAGTAGTACTGCTCTAGAGAGGGTTCCTAACAAGTCCATTTGTTTACTTATAAGGCTTATAAATTCTGGGGTACATGCTACTATACCTATAAGCTATTCTAGTAAGTCTAGTAGGTTTAAGGAGATCTGGTTATGTCCTGGTATAGGGGAGTAGCATTGGCTATAGTGTTGAGGGTAGGTACCAGGCTTAGTAGGAGTGGCATTAGCATCTGTCATTTCTTTGTCTTTCTCTTTGTATTTCTCATCCATGGTGAGAAATTCTTCATCAATATCATAATAAGGGCCTAGGGTATCTTCTTCCTAGGTACGCTATCCCTACCCTTGGGAGAATACTTTTAGGTAAGCCTATTGGGCCTAGGAGTGCAGGGTGGTAGTTATAGAAAGGGGAGGGGGAAGCATGTAGACTAGTGTGCTGTATGAAGGGTTACCCTGACAGCGCTTAGCAATGTATCGCTCCCTATCTTAAATAGGCCATTCAATTAAGTTCGCAAATAGTGCTGTCTGCCAGAGAGTGTGACCAAAGGAAAAGAGTTCCCTAAAGACTAGTGTTGGCTAGAATTGGAAGAGGGGGTAGCTTAGTAGCTATTACCTATGTGTATAGCGGGTACCTTGGTTCATTTGCTACTTCCTACTGCCAGCTAGCTGTAGGTTAGGGGGATCAGGTATAGCACAGCAAATTTTTTTAGTACTAAGTTATAGATAGAGTTGATACCTGGCATGGGCAGCTAATTAGGTGTAGTGGGCTATTGTGATGTAGATATAATTGCAACTGTGTAAGCAAGGCTAGGTATTACACATTATCACAATATCCTCTACTTGGGTTATTTAAACATTTTAGGCAATAATAGCACCAGAGCATACTACAGTAGTGGTGTACAACAAGGAACCTATCAGTTCTTGTCAAGTTAAAGATAGTCCCCTATAGAGCAAGCTCTATCTGAGTACCTATCCCTAGATAAAGAGGGTAAGGTATTCTTGATTGTTGTCTTACTTAGTAACTATCATAAGAAAAGATGAAAAAGAGATGTAAGAAAGCAGTAAAATGTTGGGAGGGGTTTAAAGAGTCTGAGAAGCCTAGACAGAGCAAGAGATAGGGG
>JABYPW010000037.1:0-49873 GCA_016880775.1 Phymatotrichopsis omnivora | reverse complement strand
CGCATTCTGAGCTCGCCACAGGAACCCTACAGTGTTCATGACGGCCTTCCGATGTGGAATGGTCTGTGGTATGTACCCCCATCTCTTCGCACTGAGGTTCTCAAGTCCAGGCACGATCACCCCACGGCAGGCCACTTAGGCCGAGATAAGACCTTTGATCTTATCGACAGAGACTTCTACTAGCCACATCGACGGCAGGATATAGCTGAGTATATCTCTGCATGCGACCAGTGCCAACGGAATAAAGCCCGCCGACATAAGGCCTATGGGCAACTGCTTCCGTTGGAGATACCCTACAGGCTGTGGGAATCGATCTCCATGGACTTCGTGATGGACCTCCCTCCTTCTGATGGCTTTACCCAAGTGTTGGTAATCGTTGATCGGTTTACAAAGATGGCGCACTTTATCCCTCTCGGCCCTCATGTCGACTCCAGGTACCTCGCCAACGTTTTCATCCGTGAGATCTGGAGACATCATGGCCTACCTGCCAATATTGTCTCTGACCGTGATCCCAAGTTTGAATCCTTTTGGGGTCACGTGATGGATCAACTATGGGTTAAGTTGTCAAAGAGCACTGCTGCTCACCCCCAAACTGACAGACAAACGGAATGGCTGAATCAGGTCCTGGAAGCTTATCTCCACGCCTACGTCAACTTTGAGCAATCCGATTGGGTTTTCTTTCTCACCCTAGCAGAATTCGCGTACAACAACGCCAAGTCTTCCTCCACCGGGGTGTCCCCTTTCTTCGCCAATTTTGGATATCACCCATCGCTCGACGCAGTCCAAACAGTCTCCGCCTATCGGGGAAGTGAGGCCTTAACCAGAGAATGGACCACCATCCGGCAACGTCTTTTCACAGCCCAGCAAAAGATGGTTGCGTGGTACGACAAGTCTCACCAAGCCTTCCCGGCACTTCAGCCCGGAGACCGCGTCCTACTCAAGCGAGACGATATCACCCCCTCCCGACCTTCCCGCAAGCTAGACGCAAAGTTTGCAGGCCCCTTCGAGGTAATCAAACCCATAGGGCCTCGGGCCTACAAACTCAAACTTCCCTTCTCCTGGAAGATCCACCCTGTTTTCCATGTCTCTAAGCTGGAACCCTATCACGTCTCGAATTGGTTCCCTGTTCACCCACCTCCTGCCCCTGAGATTGAGGAGGGTGAAAACTATTTTTTCATGTCCGAAGTCGCTAAAGTTCGGAACAATCGGAAAACTAAATGGGTGGAATATTTTGTGTTGTGGGAAGGATACCCTCGGGATGAGGGGAGTTGGGAACCCTTGGAGTCACTACTAGTTAACGGCGAACCCATCGATGCTCTCTTGACCTTTCGACAGGCATATCCGGAGGCTGAGCGCCAAGCCACTGAGTCAGAGGAGGCTCCACCACGCAAGCGAAGACGGAGGAATTGAGGTATGTATAGTTGCTCTTTCCTCCACAGTTGGTTTCCCTTTAATGCAGCGGGGTGACACTATTGTGTCCATCGCATGATCCTGAGTCCCCTTGAAGCTCCATTGAGTTGGGATGATCTCCCCCTACGGGCTGCAGGAAACCGTCCTTCACCTCGGTTGCTCTCAGAGGTGAGAGGAGAATCGACATAAAGCTAACTCCTATGCGGATGGGGACCATGTGCCTTAGAAGGGGCGTAGTGTTATGAACACCGGTAGTGGTCAGCGTCAAGGTACCTGGACGATGCGCTATGATGGAGGTTACGCTTAGATTGTCAATATGTGAGTATGCTGTCTCTACCCTTCACCATTGTGTTAAGCGCTCTGGAGACGATCCTCTGTCACATGACCTTATGGCGTGGCATGGCATGGTGTGGCTTTGCCGTTAGCTTT
Organism: Phymatotrichopsis omnivora; assembly: GCA_016880775.1. Taxonomy (NCBI): domain Eukaryota; kingdom Fungi; phylum Ascomycota; class Pezizomycetes; order Pezizales; family Rhizinaceae; genus Phymatotrichopsis; species Phymatotrichopsis omnivora. Next base: position 48,034 of record JABYPW010000037.1, on the reverse strand, counting down.
GACTAGGCGCGGGAAGTCAGCCCCATGGGCACGTGATCGGCTATCGGCATGACGCGACATTGGCCTAGTCAGCCATGAGGTCATGATTGGGCGATCGAACTCGTATCGCGAGAGACTATCACAAATCGGGAGTGAGGCCTGAGAGTGTGATAGGCGATCATACTCAAATCGAGTACTAATCGCGTCCTGTCCATTCCTGACTCTTCTACAGGTTTCGGCGATTAGGAATCAGGAGATGGTCTAGAGCAGGTCTTAGTTCTTTGTGTTTCTTTGTCCTTTATCATCTCTTTGTCAGCTCAGGTGAAGGATAGGATATATAAGTGCGCGGTTATTCTTGTCTTCTGTTCTAGTTAGGCCATCCTATTGAGTTAGCGCGAGTGCCGCCCGCTAGTAGAGTGTGACCGACGGAAAAGAGTTTCCTTATCTTCTGTTCTTCCCCGCTGGAGGAAAAGTGTATTTAAATAGGGAATAGAGTATGCTTGTCTTCTGTTCTTTCCTTCCTTCCTTCTTTAGCATATAGCTACCTTGTCTTCTCTTGTTACGGCAGGTGTCTTCTTGTACAGGAAAAGGCTCGGTAAAGTGCAAGTGCTACTCAACAGAGAAACGTATTACTGAGTAAACTCAGATATCTCAACGTGTTATAAGTCTGGATCCACAAATACACTTTCCTATGTCGTAGAGAAGAGAGAGAGAGAAATAAAGCGTTTTGTAGAACGAATATATTCTTAAGACTCGTAGCTAGTCTGTAGACTGAAGAGAGAAGGAAAAGGAAAGAACATGAAGCGACATTTCTTATATTCCCTATTTGTTTATTTTACATCCCATTTCATCCAGCGGGGCGTTTACACTTAATTAAAAGCAAGAACATAACCGAAGAAAACAGGATGATCCTCCGCCTACTCGTGCCGAAAAAGAAGTAAAAACAAGCGAAAAAACAAAGGAAAGAAGAGAGAAAAAAGGAAAATAAGCGAGAAAAAACCGCCAAAACAGAAAAACCTCCAAGAGCGTCTCCTCCTCTTAGCTATCCCTCCTGAGTTCCTCCTCTTTTAGCTATCACTATCCTCGGGGGGCTGGGGGTGGGGTGGGGGGGTTTTCCGAGTCCTTTTTCTACCAGTTTGGTCCATAGGTCGGGGTTTTCGTATAGGATTTCTTTTGTCGTGTGTCCTTCTACGAGCCTTCTCCAGGGGGCGGGGGTCGGGCAGTGGTGAAGGTAGTGTTCGATGGATTGCGGCTGGCCGCAGGTGCATATGTTTTGGTCAGTTTTGTAGGGGAGCGTGTTCAGTACGTACGCTCTGCCGGTACAGAATTGGTAGGCGCGGGCCGCTGCGTATTTTTCGATGGTGGAGTATTGGTCGGGTTTTTTCGGGATTTCCGCTCCTGCGTACTCTTCGAATTTTTTCCAGAGTCGTGCCTTCGTTCTGGTTTGGATGACGGACCTGGTTATTATCTTCTTTTTGGTGGTCCCTTTCCTGGGGTGGGCTTCCGGTTTCTTGGATTTCGCTTTGGCCATTTGATCGGCTTTTTCGTTTCCTTCGATGCCTTTGTGGGCCGGCACCCATCGGAGTTCGGTTTCGAGATGGGAGGTCATTAGGACGGTGTTGGCTTCGAAAATGCTCTTGGCCATGTGCTGAGTGGGGCTTAGATAGGGGTTGGCGGCGGCGGTGATGGCCGACTGGCTGTCCGTATAGACTACTACCTTGTTGAAACTGTGCTTCTGGGCAAGGTTGATGGCTAACTTTAGAGCTTCCGCAATTGCGTCAAGTTCGCCGTCGAAGACGTGTACTCCTGATCCTAGGGTTTTCGATTTTCCACTGATTTGCTTCCCGTTGAGGTAGGCTGCCACTGCGTTTCTGACCTGGCTTGATTTTCCTACTTGGGAGGCGTCCGTGTAGAGTGTGAGCTGGTTTTGGGGGTGTTGCTTGGGGTGTTGCGCTAGTGCGGTCTCTTTGTCTTTGAACGGTTCTACCTTTGGGCGGCCGGCGGCGTCTATGGGCCATGGTCTCTGTGGTGGGGGGAGGCGGTACCAGCTCATCGTGTTGGTCCCTATGTAAAGAACATGAAGCGACTTATATGATTTTCCCATTATTGTTATTTTACATCCCATTTCCTCCAGCGGGGCGTTTACACTTAATTAAAAGCAAGAACATAACCGGTGAAAACAGGATGGTAGAACATGAAGCGACCAACGACCGTCCTTATATACTTTTCCATCCAAGAGAAATGAGTCATCTATGACAAAGGAGATTACATAAGAAATAGAACCCGAAAGAAACCCTTAGAAATCCCATGACTCATTCTATCATCATCTGACGCGATCGTAACATTCCTAGGAGTCGTAATGGAAATGATCAGCGTTATGGTCTAAGCTCAGATTGCCGATCTCGGGCAAGATCGTCGTCACACGATTACTGGCTCGATCGGCTTGAGTCATACCAACCGCAGGTGACTAGTCCGCAGGAGTTACTCAAGTTCATCCGATCATGTGAGGTACGCTTGAGAGAGGATGACGGGTGAGTCAGACCCTGACTCATCTTCATCAGAGGCGCCACATATGACTCATCCTGAGGCAGAGCCCTTTGTCACGTGGTCCTTTCATGTGGCGCAGGGATATACTCACAGGAAGTTGCTCATCTAACTAAACTCATCATCGCGCGTGGGCCGTTGGTACTGTGGCTGTAACATCTCTGCTAGTACCATTGTACGAGCCTTTGAGTTATCTTTGAGCCTTAAAGAATATATTCGTCTTTTTTCGTCTTCAACACTTGAAGTCCACCCTGTTCGTTGTAGGAATGATATCTTCCAGTTGAGCTTTCGTTTAGCTGAGATATCTGAGTTTACTCAGTAACGTTTGTGAAGCGTGCCTGAGGTATCTTTACCGAGTCATATACAAACCATATAGGGTGATCCGTCACAATAGACACCTTTGAGGTCTATAAGGATAGATTCGAAGATGAGGGCCATAAGATTAAGTAGGCAGTGTCATTTCTGAAGGGACTGGCACAAAAGTGGTATATCGCCAGAAGGCTAAAAAACTCTAGGAATGAGAAAGCACCTGAGGAAACATGGTCAGCCTTCGCTGAGGCCCTAAGGAAGGTATATGATAACACAGATAAGGACAACACTGCTTACTGGCAGTTGGAGAACCTCAGGTAAAAAGGGAATATGTCTGAGTACTGTGCAGACTTTGATGGTCTTGTATTCAATGCCAGTCTACCTGAAGATAACAGGATGAAGATACTCCTGTTCAAGAAAGGACTGAAGGGAAAAATCTATAAAGCCCTAGCCCACCAGTCAAATCTCCCTCAGATGTAGTCGGAATTTACACAACTGTGTATCCAGTTAGAAAGTCAGCTTGAGTCAGTGACGAAAAAGGAAGAGAAACCTACCAGCAAGCCCTAAGAGCAACAGCAGAAGCAAGGCTTCAAGAAACAGAATAAGTTCAGCAACTACCACTAGAAGGAGCAACACCAGGAAAAGGAAAAAATCACTCAGGAAGAGAGGGATCACTGCAAGAGCAAAGGATTATGTTTCAGTTGCAGAAAAGAGGGACATTATACCAGGAACTATCCAAAGAAGGAAACTAGCAAAGAATAAAAGACCAATAGCCTGAAAGTGGCAACTATTACAATTCAGTCAAGAAACTCTAAGAGTCAGAACTAGATGCTGGTCTAGCTCTAAGGAAACCCTAGGGGAAAAGCCTTACCCAGAAAGCTGCCAGAACAGAAAAATTAGAAATGTTTTCAGAAGGAGAATATTTGATAGTCCAAGTAACATTGAATAACACTATGGAGTGTTATGCCCTATTGGATACAGGGGTAACCGGTTTCACATTTATGGACAAAGCATTTGCACAAAGAAATGGTTTTGCTATGTCAAAGTTAGGGACCCTAAGGACCTTAACAGTTGTTGATGGAAGACAAGTAAGTAGTGGAAAAATGACCAAGGCCACCAAAGCAGAAATCCAGGTTAGACCAACGAAAGAACAAGCATTGTTCTATATTATGAAGTTAGTGGACTGTCCTATCCTGGTAGGATTGCAGTGGCTATAGCACCACCAAGTGCAATTGGATTTCAGGAGAAATTAGCTCACCTTCCTGGAAGAGGAGGGGAGAAGTGGAATCGATATTACCACTGTTGGAGCGGTACCCTTCGAAAAAATGGCAACAAGGAAAGACAGTAAGTTATATACCATCAGTGTTACAGAATCCAGTGAGGGAAGGAAGGCACCAGATACAATACTGCCAGAGAAATTGGTACCAGAGGAGTACCATGAATATTTATACCTATTTGACAAAGAACAAGTGGATGCTTTACCACCACATCAGAAAATCGATCACAAGATGACAATGATTAAAGGAGGTGAACTACCATGGTTACCTACCTACGGACTATCAGAGGTACAGCTGCAAGAGCTAACGAACTACCTCAAAGAGAACCTAGCGAAAGGATTGATCTAGGAGTCACAGTTAGCAGCTGGCGCACCCATATTATTTGTGAAAAAGAAGGATGGATTACTCCACCTATGTGTGGATTATCGAGGACTCAACAAGGTTACAATCAAAAATCGCTACCTATTATCATTAATCCAGGAAACATTAGAATGGTTGAAAGAAGCAAATCTCTATACCAAGTTATATCTAAGACAGGTATACAATTCGATCAGAATTGCAGAAGGTGAGGAATTGAAGACTGCATTCTACACCAGGTATGGTCATTATGAGTACAAGGTTATACTTTTTGGTCTTACAAATGCACCAGTAATATTCCAAGCATCCATCAATGACATTGTAAAAGACCATTTAGACATTTTCTGTGTTGTCTATCTAGATGACATATTGATCTTTTTGAAAACCCTGAAAAAGCACATCAGCTATGTATAAAGAGTTTTGAGAAAACTAGGGGAAAATAAGGTTTATTGCAAACCCGAGAAATGTGAATTCCACATTGGAGAAATGGAATTCCTAGGATACATCGTCTCCCCAGAAGGCATTACCATAAACAACAAGAAGGTGCAAGTAGTACTAGGATAGGAAACACCAAAGTCAGTAAAGGATATTCAGATGTTCCTTGGATTCGCAAACTTCTACTAAACATTCATCAAAGGATACTCAAGGGTAGTATCACCAATCACAAAGTTATTGAAAAAGGACCAAAAATTTGAATGGATGAAGGAAGCAAGTGCTGCTTTTATAAGTTTCAAAGAAGCATTCACATCAGCGCCAACCCTGAGACACTTTCACCCAGAAAAACTGGTTATTGTCGAAACGGATGCATCAGATCATGTGGTAGCAGGCATCCTTTCCCAAAAATTCCAGCATGAGGATGGACAGCAAGTTTTGCACCCAGTGGCATACTTCTCCAAGAAGTTCAACCCTGCATAGTGCAACTATCCTGTGTATGATAAGGAACTGTTAGCAGTTATTCTCACATTTTCAGAGTAGGAACGACACATTGCATATTCAAAATTCCCAGTTCAAGTGATAACAGATCATAAGAACTTGGAACACTTCATAACCAAGAGGATGTTAAATCACCAACAGGTAAGGTAGTCTGAGTTCCTATCAAGGTTCAACTTGCAGATATGCTATTGGCCAGGGAAGAAGGGAGGAAAACCTGATTCTTTAACCAGAAGATCCAGAGATCTTCCAAAGGAAGGGGATGAATATCTCGCTTATTATGAATAAGTGATTATCCAACCCCGCCACTTAGACCCTGCATTACAAGCGAGTTCAGAGCTGCATGTCCTCTTAGCAATGGTAGAAGTGGAGAGAAATCCAGATTTCGAAGAAAAAATTCAAAGGCCTTATGACAAGGACCCTGCTATAGAGTCTATCCTGCAGGCCGTGCAGAAAGGAAAAAAATCTTCAAAGCATGCAGAACTATCAGATTATGCAATCAGGGAGGGATTGTTATTGTATAATAACCTAGTCAGTATCCCTAATGATCCTGACCTAAAACTGGAAGTACTCTGACAGAATCATGATCATATAGCCGCCAGACATCATAGAAGAGCCAAGACATATGAGTTGGTAACAAGGAACTACTTTTAGCCAGGATTGCGGAAGTACATCAGCTGATACATGAGCCATTGCGAAGCATACATGAGAGTGAAACCTGTCAGACATGCACCTTTTGGCACTTTGAAACCCCTGGAAGTACCTAAGAAGCCCTGGAATTCGATATCCATGGACTTTATAGTAGGATTGCCAACAAGTAATAGGTATGATGCAATCCTTGTAGTAGTGGATCACCTGACCAAAATGGCACACTACATCCCCACAGCAGAAAAAGCAACAAGCAAAGATGTAGCAACCCTATACCTACATCATTAATGTAAGCATCATGGATTACCAAAGGATATTACCTCTGACTATGGTACCCAATTTGTCTCGGAATTCTGGAAATCCCTATGCAAAGTTTTGAAAGTCAAAAGCAACCTTAGCATAGCCTACCACCCACAGACACATGGTCACATAGAAAGAACAAACTCAGTTCTAGAACAATATCTACAGATTTACTGCCACTATCAGCAGGACAATTGGGCATCCCTGATTCCCCTTGCAGAGTTTAGCTACAACAACCAAGCATTGGCAACTACAAAGTTTAGCCTATTCTATGCAAACTACAGATACCACCTACACTTTATGATAGATATAGACAGTAGGAGAAGGTCAATCACCCCTAAGAGTGTTAAGCATGTCGCTACCAGGCTACAGGAAGTGCATGACTTATGCAGGGTAGAAATTGCTTATGTACAAGCAAGCCAGAAGGAAGTGGCAGATCAGTTAAGTAAACTGGCACCTGTGATAGAAGTTGGAGAAAAGGTTTGGCTAAATGCCAGAAATCTGTACACTGAGAGGCCATCCAAGAAACTTGATCAGGAAAGACTTAGTCCATTCAAAGTTCTAGCAAAAGTCAGAACTTGAGCATATAAACTTAAGCTTCCTCACTCTGTGAAGATCTATCCAGTCTTCCACATCTCTCTACTAGAACTAGCAAGCAAATATGAACCAGTCCTAGGCTATTAAAATCCTCTACCTCCTCTGATTATCATTGAAGGAGATCGAGAGCATGAAGTTGACAGTGTTCTCAACTCTAAACGCCTTCAAGGTGGCGCTCTTTGCTACCTTGTCAAATAGCTCAGCTACTCCAAGCCTATATAGGAGCCTTCCCAGTACCTTGAGCACTCCTAGGAGCTCAATCGATGAGTTCCACCACTGCTTCCATAACAAGCCTGAGTTTTTATGGAGATCAGGAAATAACAGAGGTTTCTACATCCCCCACCATGCTCATACCTGTTTTTGACCAGTATCGATGAATTTGCACCTCCCCTATAGACAGTACAGTGAAGGAGGCACCCCTCGAAGACCCTCTAGCATTAGGTCTTAAAACCATCACCAACCAGAGTTGGGTACCGGTCTAACCATAAGAAAAGCCCCAACCCCAGGAGCCACTGCTTTATACTCTATAACTGCAGTTCACCTTAAACTAGCAATTCCAGCAATAGGAGGAACAGGTCTTACCACCTATTTCCCCCATATCACCCCTTGGTTCACCAGTGATCAAGGTGGACCTTGAAAAACCTTATTGGCAGTATGCGCCAATATCAAAAGTATCTGCCAGTCCTAGTGGATACACCCCCCCACTGATGCCAGCGGTTCCTATCAATCCCCAGCTCCTGTAGATCAAGGAGGAACACCTACCTGAGGCACCACCAGAGATAGTTAAGAGTGACTCAGTAGAGTGCTAGTATTACCCACCAATACCCTTACATATCCAGCTTGGAAGCCTTAGGCAAAAATTACACTGGATAGTAGAGAATGTAAGAGATGACCACCTGAGAGAAGAGGTATTCCTAGCTGTTACAGGAGTTCCAGCTTAAAAGAGGGGGATACTGTAATAAACTGTGGTCATGTACTTTCCTACTTGTTAAATTCTCCTTACGTTTGCTATTGTCAGTAGTGTCCTTTGAAATTCTGTATTACGAATCATGAATTGTCACTTAGTCATATATGGTCACTTATGTTTAGCTGTCTACCTTGCGGAGGTTATGAGAACAGTGTTTAGATTGAATGACATATGGAAAAGGGTCATATGGATAAAACAGGTTTTACAGAGGCTGCTCTAGAAGGGAGGCAGTGCTCTTAGCGATGGGTATAAAAGAGAAGGAAATCTCATGGTCCTGTATTTCCTTTCTTTCTTCTTTATGCAGTATCTTAAGTATACACCATAGGAATAAAGAGTTATTCCCACAAACCTTTAGCACATCATTGCCTCACTTAATGCACACCTCTTGAGTCCTCTAAGAGAGTTGTATATCTTCTTCTATCCTGATTTAGCCCCAAACCCTGATATAGACTGAGCATTAGTTGTATTGCTGAAGGAGTTATCCTTTATACAAACCTCAGCTAATGTCTACCAAGTAAGAGCTTGACCCCCTCACAGAGTATGGGGTCCCATATTGAAACCTAAAAAACCCCCCACTTATCTAAATACCCTAGCATGGCAGTAGGACCATCAAAGCCCAGGGCCATAAACTAGGTATACCAGAGCCCTACTAACACCAATGAAACCCCTAAAACTTAGGTACAGAGAGTAGTCAAAAACCTAGAACCCCAGGGAAAGAATACAGAAAAGGAAAACAAATGTAAGCCTAAGGTCAAAACTTTCCTAGTTGCAAGAAGAGAACGCCACTCCCTGACAGTAGGAGTGCACTACCTACAGGTACCAAGAGTAGACCTTGAAAAACTAAGAGAAAGCCTATGTCAAGGTACTAGCTGAACAAAAAGCACCCCTATAACTAAGAAGCATAACAGTAGGAACAAACCACAAGTCCACCATAATCATCACCAGCCCCCTATCCTAATGGCCAGCACCCTCATCCTGTACATAAATGCAATCAACTTTATTACCTAAGCGAAAACAAACCCTGAAGTAGAGAGAGAGGGATTCAGAGTTGCAATGATGTTCACAGAATTGATCATCTACTCAGTACCCACAGAACCTCTAGGAGAAATCCTGGTGAACAAGCTAGCAGAATAACTATTCTATATAGCAGACATTGAAATAGCTGTAGCAAGGTACCTGAAATCCTAGAGAGACAGAAGCAAAAACCTATCCAAAGGAGCCTTCACTGGAGTAGCCATCAGGCTCATAAAAGACTAGGTCCCTAAACTCAGCAAAGAAGTCATCCTCTTCAACAAAGGCTGTAAAATATCCAAGTTATAGAGATAGAGCCCATATACCATCTACTTTAACTGCTTTAAACTAGGACATGTGAGTACAATATGCAAGGAAGAAAAGCCAGGATGCAACATCTATAGAAACCTAAATGACAGAAAACTATTCCCATACCATGACACTAAAAACCACACCTGCCCCCAATGCAAGTTCCAAGGCCCCTGTGAACACTTCAGACTGATCTGTATAAACTGTAAAGGAGGCTACAAAGCTACCAACCCCAAGTGCCTAACATTGCTTAGAGTAAAGGATAAGTACATCTGAGAGTTAGAAGGAAAGAGGAGAGAATAGAGAGACCAGATCAGTATAGAAGTCAAAATGCACCCAGAATTATAAAATAGAGAATAGAGAAATGATACAGTGGGGATTAGGCCCACATCTTGTCATTAAAATATTACAACACAACTGCTAAAAGTCATAAACTAACTTTTACTTACTTATGGAAATAGCCATACAAAACAAGGCCAATATGGTAGCCATCCAAGAACCACTAACTTTTAACAATGCCCCCTCTAAGTACTAGGGATTCATTCATTTTTACCCCAGCAACACTATGAGGTCCAGGGTAGCCATATACATTACAGTAGATAGAAGACTAAAACCATTTCCCTAATGGTCAAAAGAAGGAGATATAATGGTAATGAAACTATACTGGACCAAAGAACAGAGCATCCACATCATGAATGTATATAGACCCCCAATGCAAAAACCTGAAGAAGCACTATAAGACAGGATCTTTATTACAAATAAAAACGTGGTCCTAGGAGACATGAACCTACACCACCTATGGTAGGAGTAGTGCACTAAAAATGAAGTGCACAGATCAGAACCACTGGTAGAGGAAGCTACCAAAAAACTCTACCACCTCATAAATGAGCTATACACCCCAACAAGAATAGGACAACAAAATCAAAGAGACACAAGCATAGATCTAACCCTAATCTTACTACAACAAGTCAATTGGAGTTCAAATTAGCAGATTACACTGGACACAACATAAATGACAAGCAACTATAAAGTTATAGCGATCACACTCAACCCCTACCAAAGCTCCTATAACAAAATAGTCAGATACAACTTTAGAAAAGCAGACTGGGAAAAATAGAAGAAAATATCAAAAACTAGAAGGCCTTAGCATTTGACTAAAACCAATCAGATAAGTAGATCCAGGAAGTAGTAAGTGCCCTGCTAGAAAAAGTTAAAGAAAATGTAGTGCTACCTACAGCCACCATCTACCCAAAAAGTAAGCCATGGTGGACTAAGGAACTAGGAGACATGAAAAGATAACTAGGAAAGAAGAGAAGGAAAGGAATAAAAGAAGAGTACTAACAAGCAAAAAAGGAGTTCTGATATAAGGTATATGAAACTAAAAAGGAGTACTGGAATAAGTTCCTGTATGAAATAAATAATAAAGACCTATGGATGGCCCTCAAGTACACTAGACCTGTATGAGACATACCCCTACCACTCATAAACAATGTGAGCACCCCAAATGAAAAAGCACAGGTACTCATCAAACACTTCTTACCAGAAAAGGAAGACCTCTACCTACCCTTACCTACAACAACACAGCTCACAGAGGAAAGAAGAATAGAAGAAGAAGTCAAATATGCAATTAGGAAAAGTCTGCACACTACGGCCCTGGGACTAGACCAGATAGGGTACACTCTATAGAAATAGCTGGCCAACACATCTCCCTAAACAATAATACAGATCCTCCAACCCCTTATGCAACATAGTATACACCCTAGACAATTCAAGGACACCCTACAAATTGTGCTTGTAAAACCTAAAAAGGAATCATATAGTAACCCAAATAGCTACAGATATACATTCCTCATCAATACACTAGAGAAAGTACTGGAAAAAATCATTGCCTTAAGACTATCACAACATGCTATAGAAAATTTAATGATGACTGAAAATCAGTTCGGAGCCCTCCCACAAAGGTTAGTCACAGATGCTATAAATGCACTCAAGTATGACACCTGATGGGATCAAAACCTAGGTAAAAAAGCAACAACGGTCTTTTTGGACATCGAAAAAGGATTTGACAGGGTCAACAAAAAGAAAATAATAGAACTCCTAAGAGAGGGAACATACCAGAATACATCACCAAATGGGTTTGGTCCTTCCTCAGCCACAGAAGACTTACCTTCAATGACAAAGGAACCTAAACAGACCCAGCAGAGATAAACTTAGGAGTCCTATAGGGCTCACCCATCTCTCCCCTTCTCTTCAACATATATATACCAGGACTGACAAGAGATAGTAGGGCAAACATAAGAATATACATATATGTAGACTACATCTGTTTCCTTTGTACCAGCAATAGTTTTAGGGAAAATGTATAGTTGTTGGAAGAATTCATAAACGGAAAGTTCATGGAAGAATTAGGAAAGTTGCACCTCTCTCTCTCCCTAGGCAAAGTAGAAGTACAGCACATATGAGCAGAACCACAGGACAGGATACCTATCACTATTATCGGAACAAAAGTTGAGGATAAGGACATGGTCAGGTACCTAGGAGTAATGCTACACAGAAGTAAAGGGTACACCATACACTGTCAACACAGACTAGGACAAGCACAGGACACCCTACACAGAATCAGCAGACTAGCAACTAGAGCCAGAGGCCTAGGAGTCCACATGACAAAATGATTAGTCAGAGCAGTCATATACCCCTCTCTCTTCTATAGCATAGACACCTTCCACCCAAATCTTATATCAGATAAAGCATGCAAGGTCCTAGAAAAAGGAGCTGCATAGGCAGCAAAGTGGGCTTATGAAATGTTCAGGATAGCAAACAATGAAAAAGTGCTTAAAGAAGCTGGCCTACCCCCACCAGAAATTGAAATAAAAAGGTACTAAGCAAACTACAGGGCTAGGCTACTCACCATATGAAAAGATCACCCTATTTTCCAAAGGCTCCCGCACCTGCCTAATAGACTAAATATAGTTAGAAGACTACCTAGAATGCTAGCCTGGAGCTGCAAAACCTTCTCCTCAGTCTAGTCAATAACTAGAATACCCTAAATAGATGCAATGCTATGGACAATCAAAGACACCCTTAGAAACCAGCCTTATACACATTTCAAGCTAGCCTAACCAACCAGCACCTGGCCTATCAGAACCTAAGGAAAGCCCATCCTCCCTAAATTCAAAATAAAGGAAGAACAACTAAAGATGTCCCTAAGACAATATGACAAAGACTACCTAGTAGTGTATACTGACACCTCCCAAGTAGGAAAAGGATCCCAAATAGGAATAGGATTAGTTACATACCTACCAGAAAGGACCATCACTAAAATTAGCAAAGGATTAGGAACCAGAGCACAAGTCTTTGATGGAGAACTAGAAGCCATAAGATTATGGTTTGAAGTCACCAAAAACCTGAAACAAAAGAACCCTCAAATCAGAAAGCTTATGATCCTTAGCAACTCCTAAGCTGCTCTTATCGCTACCTAAAACCCCTACTCATCGAGTCTACAGCATATTGCCAAAGAAATATTCAAGCTTAACCATGACCTACAGAAAAGTGATATAACTGCCAATATAGACTGGGCACTAGGATACCAAGACATAATAGGAAATGAAGAGGCCAACAAAGAAGCCAAGAAAGTATCCCAACAACTGGTCAATGATAAGTCGAAAGTGAAAAAGATCTTCACAAGAAGCACGGTCAAAAGGAAAGTCAAAGAAATGATAAAAGAATAGCTTAAAACCTTCGCAGTCTGCAAAAACACCTAGGTGGACAAATATGACCACCTACTATAGTAAGCAGGGACGAGGGCTGCTAGTTTTGAATGTATCAAACCTATATCCCTAACTTTATAGCATAGGATAGACAACACAATATCTGCATTTGCGGTGAACCTCAGTCGATAGAACATGACCTTAAATAGTATCCCTGCCTAACAAGCCTGAAATAACATATACCTGAGAGCACAAGTATACAGCAGGTACTATACAACAATCTAAATCTCTAGGAAAACCTCACCGACAAAAGACTAGGAAGGCCCCCACTAAAAAAAGATCCACCAGCACTACCCCAAGTTATCATATAGAGAGAGAGAGAGGAGCAAGAGGAGGAAAGGTAGAAGAGTTATTTCTTTCTATCCCATTGTAAAGATCTCTTTAGGAAGTGAGGAGCAGTGTTTAGGTTTTTTCTTTTTCGATTCTTTTCTCTTTTTCCTCTTTTTTGTTTCTTGCTTTTTCAATTTCTACCATGGCACTTATTTTTCCCCCTTTTCCAAAAGTTAGTCCATCCTATTTAGTTAGTGAAAAAGATACCTGCTGGAGGAAAAGTGTATATAAATAAGGGAATAGAATATAGTCGTTTCTATGTTCTAGGGCACTCAACCCTTTTAAACTACCCCCCATATTATAACAAGCAGAAACTATCACCAGTGTCACCCTCAGCTGGTGAAAAGACTGTACCTACTACATAAAAATAATGGTCAGAGTTGTTTGCCCACCACCAAAATCCATAAGTGAGACCATAAACTAGTATATCAATGATGTCCTGTAGGAGTGAACAGTAGTTACTGGAGATGGGTTGAGAGTCCCCAAAGTGTAACTTGCCTTATTCACTACCATATCTCCTATTGCATAGGTGAGTCTCACGATACATCTCACACCACTCATTGAAGTACCCTATATTATAACTCTAGGAGCGAATCATGAGGGAAAAATCACTCATCTACCTGGCTAAATAATCAGAAGCTAGCCTAATGCTTCCTGAGCAAGAAGCAACTGTAAAACTGCTCACCTCACTTAATAATAGCTACCTTAGCCCCCCTACCCCTATCTTATATGCAATATTCTTAGAATTCCTAGGGGAGGTTCTTAGGCCCCCTGGAGCAATTGTATAATGACAACAACCAAGAAATGAATAAATGTGACTGTCACAAGCTATAGAGAAAGATTGTGAATGGGAGCTGTGGAGGATTTCTTTTGTTTTAAGGAAGGGTAATGTAAGTGGCAGGAGTGGAGGATTTCTTTATGTAGCCATGTCGCTCATTTTATTTCCTCTTTTCATAGCCAGGCTATTCTATTAAGTTAGTATACAGTACTATCCTACTATGGGAAGAGTGTAGTTAGCTTTTTAGCTTAGGGAATAGAGTATTATAATTTCTGTATTCTTTCCTTTCTTCTCTCTTTAGTCTATAGACTAACTACAGGCCTTAAGAATATATTTATTTTACCTCTCAAACTTTGTTCTATCTTCATCACTCTTCTTCTAGGAACATGTAGTTGTAGATCCAGAGTTAGAACCATTGAGATATCTGAGTTTACTCAGTAATACAATCTTTATTCAGTGGCACTTACACATTACTGAACTCTACACCAAGAAGACACCTCCTATAATAGTTACTCTAATAGCGCTTAGTGATATCGCTCTTATGTATATGGCTATGTCTTTGCAATTAAGTTTATGTACATGCCCTACTTGTACAATAGTAAACTGAGGGAGAAGCATTTCCTCTTATGTTTTCCTGCATTTCTCTTTTTTTCTTCTCATCCTACTCCTACTCCATTATCCACACTATAACTAATTATCATGAAAATCAGTTCTTCCTTTTTCTAAGTCTATTAGCAAAACTTTTAAAACAAATCCTGTCAGTTACTTATCTTATTCAATCAACTTCTTGCCCTCAGATAAAGGTTGGTATAAAGTATACAGGAAGCACTGAATATTAAGCGAGCTCTGCACAGTCAGAAAGAAAATGTCCTAGCAATATCCCATTAAAATCTCTAGCTCAGAATATACCTAAACTGAATCTTAGACCTATACCAACACTCCCCAGCTCAACTCCCCCCTCACCTAAATAGTCAGACCCTACTTCCCCTCCTAGCAAACTATCTCTACATCACAGAGCATAGTGATACCCTCCATAGAGTTTATCAGCCAAAGATTTTTCCATCAGTCTAATCCAGCGTACTAAGGTTACTAGAATACTGACTATAGGCTTACTGAGCAACAAAGTGAAGAAATTGCAATGGCAGAAGAAAACCCTCTTCTGGTCACCACCCTAGTTCCTACCTAAACCTAAACCAGCTCCTCAGGTCACATATCCATCATGGTACAGGGACACCAAGATAACTAGCCACACTAGAGGATAGCAGAGGCAGTAATCAGGCTCTCCCCCTACCAGCCCACCTCTACCCCCCAGGAGTGCCACAGTATAGCAGAGGTCATGTGCAAACCTACAATATACCAGCCAGCCCATACGCCAGAAGTACATCAAAGTATGGTAGAGGTTATAGACCTATTCCCTGACTTAAGTACAAATTAGCTTAGCTACACCCTACTAAGTACATAACCACATCATGAATTCAGTTTCAGAAGACCAGGGGAGTCGCTCTTTAGCCCCCCTATCCTATCATCAAGAGTACAACCCTCAATAGAGAGATTGTACACACAGAGTACTAACAAGTCAATGTATGCAATGTTGGACAGTGACGACAAGTTAGTTGCCACTAAAAAGGCACAAAATGGAAAGAAAATAGCAAGAAAAGAAATAGAGTACCGGTGTACTTACCAGCCCTGGACCATCTAAAGTATAAACTCATCCACATGATAAATGACAAACTGGGAAAGACCATCTAGCATATACTAGACAATGAAAAAGTGGATGGTGAAAATAACAAGGAAGTGTACCCTGCCCTCTTATAAGCAATTAACCATATTTGTAGGAAAATGAACATTATACATAACGAATCATACAAAATGAATAAGACTATAGAAGAAATAAACACCCAACTACGTATATAAGCCAATGAAATCAGAAACATAAGAAAAGTAGTAGCGTAAAACAAGGTAACTGTGACGGATCACCCTATATGGTTCGTAAAAGACTCGGTAAAGATACCTCAGGCACGCTTTGCAAACGCTACTGAGTAAACTCAGATATCTCAGCTAAACGAAAGCTCAACTGGAAGATATCTTTCCTACGATGAATAGGGCGGACTTCAAGTGTTGAAGGTGAACAAGGAAGAATATATTCTTTAAGGCTCGAAGATAACTCAAAGGCTCGTACAATGGTACTCGCAGAGAAGACAAGGTAGCTATCGCTAAAGAAGGAAGGAAGGAAAGACAGAGAAGAAGAACAACCACGCACTTATATATCCCATCCTTCACCTAAGCTGACAAAGAGATGACAAAGGAAATAGAAACACAAAGAACTAAGACCCATTCTAGACCATCTCCTGATTCCTAATCGCCGAAGCCTGTAGAAGAGTCCGGAATGGACAGGACGCGATTAGTACTTGATTTGACTATGATCGCCTACCACACTCTCAGGCCTCACTCCCGATTTGTGATAGTCTCTCGTGATATGAGTCCGATCGCCCGATCATGACCTCATGGCTGACTAGGCCAATGTTGTGTCATGCCGATAGCCGATCACGTGCCTGTGGGGCTGACTTCCCACGCTTAGTCAAGGCTAACGGCAAAGCCACACCATGCCACGTCACGCCACAAGGTCATGTGACAGAAGATCGTCTCCTGAGTGCTTAACACAATGGTGAAGGGTAGAGACGGCATACTCACATGTTGACAATCTAAGCGTAACCTCCATCATAGCGCATTGTCCAGGTACCAAGACGCTGACCACTACCGGTGTTCATAACACTACGCCCCTTCTAAGGTGCATGGTCCCCATGCACATAGGAGTTAGCTTTATGTCTATTCTCCCTTCCCTCTGAGAGCAACTGAGATGAAGGGATGGTTTCCTGCAGCCCGTAGGGGGAGATCATCCCAACTCAATGGAGCTTAAAGGGGACTCAGGATCATGCAATGGACACGATGGTGTTGCCCCGCTGCATTAAAGGGAAACCAAACGTGGAGGAAGGAGCAACTATACTTACCTCAATTCCTCCGTCTTCGCTTGCGTGGTGGAGCCTCCTCTGACTCAGTGGCTTGGCGCTTTGCCTCTGGATGGGCCTGTCGAAAGGTCAAAAGAGCATTGATGGGTTCGCCGTTTACTAGCAGTGACTCCAAGGGTTCCCAACTCCCCTTATCCTGAGGGTATCCTTCCCACAACACAAAATATTCCACCTATCTGGTCTTCCGATTGTTCCGGACTTTGGCGATTTCGGAAACGAAGAAGTAGTTCTCACCCTCCTCGATTTCAGGAGCAGGAGGAGGATGAACAGGGAACCGATTCGAGACGAAGTAGGGTTCCAACTTAGAGACGTGGAAAACAGGGTGGATCTTCCAAGAGAAGGGAAGTTTGAGTTTGTAGGCCCGAGGCCCTATGGGTTTGATTACCTCGAAGGGGCCTGCAAATTTTGCATCTAGCTTGCGGCAAGGTCGGGAGGGGGTGATATCATCACGCATAAGGAGGACGCAATCTCCCTGCTTGAGTTCGGGGAAAGGAAGGTGAGACTTGTCATACCATGCAACCATCTTCTTCTGAGCGTCGAAGAGGCGTTGCCTGATGGTAGTCCATTCTCTAGTTAGAGCCTCACTTCCCCGGTAGGCGGAGACCGTCTGGACTACGTCGAGCGAAGGATGATACCCAAAATTGGCAAAGAAAGGGGACACCCCAGTGGAGGACGACTTGGCATTGTTGTACGCGAACTCTGCTAGGGCGAGAAAGAAAACCCAATCCGATTGCTCAAAGTTGACATATGCGCGGAGATAGGCTTCCAGGACCTGATTAAGGCGTTCCGTTTGTCTGTCAGTTTGGGGGTGAGCAGCAGTGCTCTTTGACAACTTAACCCCGAGTTGATCCATCACGTGACCCCAGAAGGATTCAAACTTAGGATCACGGTCGGAGACAATGTTGGCAGGTAAGCCGTGGTGTCTCCAGATTTCTCAGACGAAAGCGTTGGCCAGGTGCCTGGAGTCGACATTAGGGCCGAGAGGGATGAAATGCGCCATCTTGGTAAACTGATCAACGATCACCTATACTTGGGTGAAGCCGTCAGAAGGAGGGAGGTCTATCACGAAGTCCATGGAGATCAATTCCCACGGCCTATAGGGTATTTCCAACGGAAGCAACTGCCCATAGGCCTTGTATCGGCGGGCTTTATTCCGTTAGCACTGGTCGCACGCAGAGATATACTCGGCTATATCCTGCCGTCGATATGGCCAGTAGAAGTCTCTGTCGATAACATCAAAGGTCTTATCTCGGCCTAAGTATCCTGCCGTGGGGTAATCGTGCCTGGACCTGAGAACCTCAGTGCGAAGAGATGGGGGTACATACCACAAGCCATTCCACATTGGAAGGCCGTCATGAACACTGTAGGGTTCCTGTGGCGAGATCAGAATGCTTTGGCATTCAGGGTCAGTAGCAACAGCTTCCCTCAAGGCTTGATGAAAGGAAGGATTAAGCGAGGTATAACTTTTCTCAATCGCAGCAATATACTGTCCTTTCTTGAGGAAGAGAAGACCGAGCTCCGGTGCCCCCTCCGTAGGGATGTGGTCCCCACATCTGCTCAAGGCATCAGCCGCGTCATTGGACTTACCTGGCCGATATACTACCTGGAAATCGATGGTGCCCAATTTCTCCATCTACCAGGCCTGTCTCCTGGAGAGGAGCTGAGTGGTCGTAAAGTACTCCAGGTTCTTGTGGTCCGTTATCACCAGCACTGGATGAGCCGTTCCCTCACACCAATGTCTCCATTGCATGTAAAGGCAGTCGAACACTGCAAGCATCTCCTTGTCATAGATCTCATAATTCCGCTCCGCTGGTTCAAGTTGGAAAGAGTGGAAAGCCAATGGGCAAATAGAGCCATCAGGAAACTGGTGCGACAGCATGCCCCTAAGGGCAAAGTCACTGGCATCGGTTTCGGCTTGAAGAGGGACTTGAGAATCGTGGTGGACAAGGATAGGCGCAGAGGTGAAGAGGGCCTTAAGGGTCTCAAAGGCAGATTGCTGCAGAGGCCCCCAAGTCCAGGGCTGGTCTTGCTTGGTGAGGTTTGTCAGGGGCGTCGCGATCTTCGAAAATCCTTGGATGAAGACCCGATAAAAGTTGGCGAGGCCCAAAAATGAACGGACGTCTCGAACTGTGGTGATAGTCAGCCAATCTCAGACAGCTTGGATCCTATCCTCAGAGATGCTAATACCCTTGTCGGAGATGATGAACCCAAGGAATTCCACTTCATGGACCGCCCAGACACACTTGGCGGGCTTGAGTGCCAGCTTGTGTTTGTGAAGGCGCTTGAGGACTTCATGCACAAGGCAGTCATGTTCTTCCTTGGTTACAGCATAGATCAGGATGTCGTCTGGGTAGATGAGGACACTGAGATCAAGAAGGTCGCGAAAGATCGTGTTCATCATTTCCTGGAAGACAGCAGGGGCATTGCAGAGACCAAATGGCATCACCAAATACTCGTACTGGCCGTAACGAGTGCGAAAAGATGTTTTCCACTCGTCACCCTTGGCAATGCGAATGAGGTTGTAGCCGTTCTTAAGGTCAAGCTTGGTGAACCATTGAGCATTGCCGATCCAGTCTCGTAGTTCGCCCATAAGGGGCAGAGGATAGCGGTTTTGAATAACGATCTTATTCAAACCCCAGTAGTCGACGCAAAGGTAGAGGGAACCATCAGCCTTCTTCACGAACAGGATAGGAGCGCCTGTGGGAGACTTAGAGGGCCTTATCTTTCCCTCCTTGATCATGCGATCAAGGTACTCTCGCAGGGCCTGGAGCTCAGTCTCGGATAGACGGTAAAGCGCGCCCTAGGGAGGAGTCGATCCTTCCTTCAAATCAATTTTGCAATCCCATTCCCGATGGGGAGGGAGCGAAGTGGCGAGTCATTTGGAGAAGACAGCAGGATAGATCTGTTCCCACTTGTCACCTTCAGAGGTTGAGGAGATTGAAGACCGCATGAAGAGCTCGGCGAAATCGCCCACTGGAGCTCTGGTCATGGCGGCACACCAACGACGGACAACTCCTTCATTGACTGGGGTGTCCACCCAACCAAGCAGTCTGCCACCGACAGCTTCAGAGTTGGCGTAGAAGTCATCATCCTTAATCAACTCAAATGCCGAGGCTATCTGGACTGAAGGGGTCACAAGATGGTTCTTGCATTTAGAGGAGGGGAATCCCACGAGAACAGCCTGGTCATAATCAACCTGTGGTTCATGATCTTGAAACCACTTAACAGGAAGATATATGTCCACATCTAGAGGCATAGGGCCAACGTCGAAATCGATGAGTTCGCGATGGTTGAGGACCTGCATTTGAAGCTTCGGCGTATAATACCACTCTTGCTAGCAGGAACCATCATAGGCGAAAACGTTGACCGCCTGGGACCGCTTCTTCTTAGGGACAGGGAGCCGATCTGAAATGTATGCGCCGGTGGCTCCGTTGTCCAGCTTGGCTGTAGCTCTGATCACATGTACTTGGGGACCCTCGACTGACTGTGTTTTCCAGCGCAAAGTGACTGGAACCGTGATACACCTACCCTGGGCAGGGCCTTCTTTGGAGGAAACTATGGTTGACATGATGGCGGTAGCGAATACGTTCCCTGATCTCTCCCAGGAAACTCGTTGCCGGAGCTCGCTATACGTCTTATCCGCAAGGAGGTTGTTCCTAACAGTGGGAGTTGGAAATGCGATGAGGCACAACTGATAACTTCTTGGGGTGCAGTAAAGAGTGGTGGTCTGCTATAGGGCCAGTGCATTTCGATCCGGTACCGATCCTCCTCAGGCAGAACTTGCAAAAGAAAAGGAAAACACAACCTCTAATCAACGCCTCTAAGAAAAGAAGGAATATAATACATGAGGGTATTATAACAGTCATGCAACATTAGGTCATAACACATCACTCATGGGTATCGTGAATTACATTAGCCTCAATGCTAGCAGGCCCACCCACCGAGAATGCAACGATGGTTGCGAACACCAGCTCCTTAGTAAAAGAAAGCACAAAGGAAATTTCAAACAATGGTCTTAAAGGAAATTTCATGCAACAAGATTCAATGCTTCAATCCAACTGGGACTTAAAGGAAACACAGAATAAAGGAAAACGGGGGAGGTGGCGTGGGATACCACAAAGGAAAAGGGGCACTTACACCATGGGGACATCATCCCCATCCTTCCAGTCATCCGGGAGATCTACCACTCGAGCCAGAGAGGTCTTTTACTGCTTTGAGGAGGAGGAATTCCCATTATCGTCTGCCTTGCGTTTAGTTGAGGTGGACGCAATCTTGACGGCAGAGATGGAGAATTTCCTCGTGGAGTAGCAGTCCTTAACACTATGGTGTTTGGACAAGCAGTGCAGACAGGCCTTGTTTTTCTTAGCCCACTCCTTCTCTTCCTCGGTGAGTTGAGGAAGCTTCCCCTTATCCTAGGAAGTGGGCCCCGAGGGACGCTTGTCCTGGGCCTTCTTGGGCTTGTTCGAGGAGGAGGGCTGGGCCGAACTCTGCTTGGTTGTTTGTCCCTTGTAGGACTCCTGGATGGCCACCTGGGCATCCTCCATTGCCAGGCCTACTTGGACCACACGAGATAGCTATTCAGCTGCTGGAGTCTCGTGAGTGGTCTGGGCTGCCATCGCCAGGAGGAGATCTTCCTTCAGGCCCCTCTCAACCCAAAACTTGAAAGACTCTTGGTCGCCTTGGACGACCTGGTTGAGAGCCTCCATGTGGGTGAGGTAGGAGAGGATGCCCTTGGTCTGCTTAGTGTTGATCATCTCCCTGATAGCCTGGGGCTTGGTGGCATAGGCTCCGAAGTATGTCTTCAAGGTCTCGGTAAAGTCGTCCCAAATGGTGGTCCGCTGGGTCCAGTGATGTGAGTTGGCTTGCCACCAGATCCGCGCCGTACCTGTCATGTATGTAGACGCGAACCTGGTCTTGATCCAGTCATGGGGGAAGGCATGAGACTGGAGGGCAAAGTAGTTCTCGCATTGCTCGATGAACTTCCTTATGTCCTTGGCCTTCCCTGAAAACTTCTCCAGATCGGCTGGCTTGGGACCCTTAAAGGAGGCTGATGGGACAGGAGGTGGAGCGGGGGTGCTGCGGTTGGAGGGAGGAGCCAGTGGGGCAGTTTGCCCAAGTACTTCCTGCATAATCCGCCAGACGTCACTCTCATTGAGCGGACGAGGAGAGGTCAGGCGGGGAGGTGGTGCAAAGGAAGCATAGGAGGTTTCCCTGTGCCTCCAAAAAGGTCCTGCAATGGCAGAACGAGGCATAGGGGGAGGAGGAGGAGTAGGGGAGATAGGTCGGGAAGGTGGCCTAAAGGAAGGCAGACCCATTCTGAGGCCTCTGGGCCTAGAAGGAGGAGCAGTGACATGAGTTGCTCCGTCATCTATGTCTATGACCTCATCCGGGTTCCTAGACACCGGAGGAGAAACAATAGAACCATAGTGCTCCTTGTACTAATAGTACAAGTCCTTCCATAGCTTGGCGTCATCTGTGGCCTTCATTAGGTCTTCCCTTAGCTTGACTACATCTTCCTTCCTCAGGGTAGACCTAGCAGAGAGAGCTTCGTTCTCTGCCCTAAGGCGCAGGACACTGTTGTCTGCCTCGCTAAGTCTAGCTTGGAGTGAAACCTCGGTCTGCTCCAAGACTTCCACTCCGGCCTTTGCTTCGGCCAGGCTCGCCGTCAGAGTGGCGATCTGCTCATTTGGGGAGGCCAACAAGTGCAGAGCCTGGTCTGCGAGCTGCTGGCGAAGATCTGACAATTTCTTGTTCAGATCCTGAACCACGTCCTGATGAGCTTTGTTCAGGGCGTTGGTATAGTCAGCCTCCCTTTGAGTAAAGGAGTCCCTCTCCTT
Organism: Phymatotrichopsis omnivora; assembly: GCA_016880775.1. Classification (NCBI taxonomy): domain Eukaryota; kingdom Fungi; phylum Ascomycota; class Pezizomycetes; order Pezizales; family Rhizinaceae; genus Phymatotrichopsis; species Phymatotrichopsis omnivora. The sequence continues at coordinate 25,068 of JABYPW010000037.1, read as the reverse complement.
CTGAATCTGTTCTATCGCAGACAGGAGGAGACTCGTCATTGATGGGGGGAAGGCCATGGACAACTTGGGGAGAGGTTTCTGGATGTTGCGATGTAGGAGAATGGTGGCATAGAGGGTTGACGCCACATCATCACGTTGCTTCTGGACCTCTTCCTCCATGTCTTGTAAGGCCTGTTTAAAGGGCTCTTCCCCCAGAAACTGCCGGGCCTGGTGCAAGGCCTTGATTGTTTGGATATAGTTGTCCACAACAACCTTCTGATGTTTGTTGACATAGGTCAACTCGGCAGGTGTGAGTGTGATGGTGGCCTCCTCGTACATGGAAACATTGGAGGCCTTTGAATGGGTGGTCCGCACTGTGTGGGCTGAAGGGTTGGAGAGCTCTGTGCCCACAATGATGGCGAGAGAGGATGCATCTGGCATCGGGATGTCGGAAGAGGAAGAAGCCATCTTCTTTAAAGAATATAATGTGACGGATCACCCTATATGGTTCGTAAAAGACTCAGTAAAGATACCTCAGGCACGCTTCGCAAACGCTACTGAGTAAACTCAGATATCTCGGCTAAACGAAAGCTCAACTGGAAGATATCTTTCCTACGATGAACAGGGCGGACTTCAAGTGTTGAAGGTGAAGAAGGACGAATATATTCTTTAAGGCTTGAAGATAACTCAAAGGCTCGTACAATGGTACTCGCAGAGAAGACAAGGTAGCTATCGCTAAAGAAGGAAGGAAGGAAAGACAGAGAAGAACAACTGTGCGCTTATATATCCCATCCTTCACCCGAGCTGATAAAGAGATGACAAAGGAAATAGAAACACAAAGAACTAAGACCCATTCTAGACCATCTCCTGATTCCTAATCGCCAAAGCCTGTAGAAGAGTCTGGAATGGACAGGACGCGATTAGTACTTGATTTGACTATGATTGCCTACCACACTCTCAGGCCTCACTCCCGATTTGTGATAGTCTCTCGCGATACAAGTCCGATCGCCCGATCATGACCTCATGGCTGACTAGGCCAATGTCGCATCATGCCGATAGCCAATCACGTGCTAGTGGGGCTGACTTCCTATGCTTAGTCAAGGCTAACGGCAAAGCTACACTATGCCACGTCATGCCACAAGGTCATGTGATAGAGGATCATCTCCAGAGTGCTTAACACAATGGTGAAGGGTAGAGATGGCATACTCACATGTTGACAATCTAAGCGTAACCTCCATCATAGCGCATTGTCCAGGTACCAAGACGCTGACCACTACCGGTGTTCATAACAGTAACAACACTAAACAGTGCATAGACTACCCCCATACCCTAAACCCTATTAACCTAGAATAATGTACTAGGACCTAAGGAGAGGACCCCCCCAGCTATCCCAAATCCTCCAAAGTAAAGAGGTAAAAACTAGACTATGGGGTCCCACATAGAATCACAGGAAACACTAGAAAGCTTAAAGGGATCAAAGGAAGAAAAAGGAAAAAGGTAAAGTAAACATTGAAACTAGAAATTAAAACCAACCCTGGGTACAGAAAGCACCCTAAGGAACCTAATAGAATAGCAACAATCAAAGTAGCAAGCCTAAACAAATAAAAACCAAGACCTCCCTAGTAGCCAGAAGAGTGCTACACTCCCCAACATCCAAAGTAGTCGACACCACAGTGGTAAGAGCTAACCATGATAAGCTCAGAACAGCTTATGTCAAAGTTCTAGCTAAACAAAAGGCCCCAGCATAGATCAGAGCAATGACAGTAAGAGTTAACCACAAGTTGACAGTGACCATTACTACCTTATAGTTTCCTTCCCAAAGCTAATTAAGCGCCAGGAACCGGGGCGTCGCACTCAATTAAGAGCCTATGACATAGGTTCGTTGGCTCCCATTAGTGGTTGGTGAAGCCTTTCTAGATTCAAGTGTAATATCCTGAGCATACCAAATGGTACGCAGGTAGACAAGGCAACAGGCTGAGGAGTCCGTGGACTAGCTTAAGCTGACCTCAGGTTAAACTGCTGATTACCTTTCTCAGAACTACCAGGGTACTTAAACCTTAAGACTGACTGCCTGACATGCTGGCTTTCGTTGATACCCGAGTAGACCCCTTAGAGACAAGTCCTAGTTGCCTCCACCTCCGTCACACTCATTAGCACCTACTACTACTCAGCGCTTTATTCTAGGGCTATGGGAGAGAGACACCAGTATTGTTGACTGGGCCCTCGCTTCCTCAGCCAAACCATTACTACCTCTACCTACCCTCTTGGGCATGAAACTTATCCCCTACATCACTGCCCTGAACTACATGACCAAAGTGACTACTAACCTAGAAGTCAAAAGAGAAGGATTCAGGGTTACTTCTATAACCACAGAAATCATCATGCAATTGGTGCCTACTACCCCCATAGGACAAATCTAGGTCCACAATCTAAGAACCGAGCTCTCCTACATAGCAGATATTGAAATAGTAGGAGGAAAATGCATAAAGAATGAGGAAGACAGAAAGAAAAACCCATTAAAAGTAGAATATGTAGCAGTTACAGTAAGACTCTATGAAGATAAAGTCCCAAAACTAGGAAAACAAATTGTCATCTTCAACAAACTATGCAAAACCACAAAATCCTAGAGAATGAATCCCAGTATCCAGTGCTTCAAATGCTTTAAGCTCAGGTACACCAACACAATGTGCAAAGAAGGTGAGACTAACTGCACCATATACAGCAATATGTATGACCAAAACCTCTTCCCCTAGTACTGCACCAAACACCACAAGTGCCCAGAACTAGGATATATATACAATAGACTATGTAAGCACTTTAAAGCATACTGCATCCTCTGCAGGTAAGAACTTAGAGTAACAGACCTGAAATGCCCTACCAAACTAGCAGAGAAAGAGAAGTACAATAGAGAACTAGAAGGAAGAAGAGCTGCTTGGATGGAGCAGCTCAGTAACAAAATCTAAATAGCAGAAGAATTGTAAGTATAGTGGATAGTGAAGGAAAAGTCAAGTAGGGATTACATCCATATCCACTCTTTAAAATCCTATAGCACAACTACCAGAATTTGAACCCAAACTTCCAGACACTCTTTGAAATTGTGATTGAATCTAAAGTGAACATTATAGTAGTACAAGAACCCTATACCTTTAATAACCTTCCCATGGGACATGCAAACTTCCACTGATTCTACCTGAGCAACACCACAAAATTAAGAATAGCAACTTACATTGTGGAAAATTTGAACATCAGACCATTCTAAATCAGACAAGTTTAAGGAATAACACAAGTAACAAGAATATAAACAAGTAAAGAAAACTATCTCGACATCATTAACATATACCTGTACCTAGGAACCTAAATAGAAGACCAATTCTAGTAGACCACCTTCCTACAAAATAAGAACTTAACCTTAAGAGACTTTAACCTACATCACCCATGGTAGGGATAAACTTCTGATTAAGAGACAGCGAGAAAAGAACTGCTAGTCTAAAAAGCTTGCGAACAAGGGTACTACTTACTCAATGAACCTGAAACCCCTACAAGGTACAGATACAGAAAATAAAGGAATACTATAATTGACCTAGGCTTCCTATCACCAAAGGCAATAGAATAGAATACTGACTAGTAGATAGCACTAGACAGTACCTAGACAACCAGTGACCATTAGGTAAAAGTGCTCGCCCTGTCAAAGAAAATATACAAAGAGGAAAAAATAATGATCGTAGACTACAAGAAGGCCAACTAGGACCAGGTCACTAAAAACCTCAAGGAATGGGAGCCCACCCCCTTTGACCAATACAATCTTAATGAATGGGTAGAAAAAAACAAGAATGCACTCATCAATAAGATAAAAGAATACGGTGCCCTCCTGACAAAAATGATAATAAATAAATCCAAATCCTGGTAGAGTAAAGACCTAAAAACCAAGAAAAAGGAACTTAGGTTAGTGAGATACTAAGCAAGGAAAAACCCACAAAGTAAAAGAAAAGAAAAGGAGTATAGAAACAAGAAGAAGGAGTACCAAAAAACTGTCTACAAGGCAAAAGAAGAACACTGGAAGACCTTCCTAGCCAATATAAACTAAAAATACCTCTAGGCTATACTGAGGTATACAAGGCCCATTACAGACTACCCCCTCTTACCAATTAACAATTCGATCTCCCTAAATAAAAGAGCCCAAGTACTTATAGTACACTATTTCCCTAGATCAGTAGGTAATGAGCAAGAGACCCTAGCCCTTAAGATAACCAGATTGGTTATCATAAAAGAGGAAGTAGAGCATGCACTCAAGAAAATATCCTACCTAATGGCCCTGGGCCTGAACTAAATACAATACACCCAGTAGAAGCATGTCCACTTAACCTCCCCTGATATGATTCTAAAACTCCTTACACCGCTCATGTAGCATAGGGTTCATACAAGGACTTTGAAGAAAACCCTAAGAATTATAATCCTGAAATATGAAAAACTAGACTACACCTCACCCAATACATACAGATGCGTTTTCCTCATCAAAACCCTCAGCAAAATACTAGGAAAAATAATAGCAACAAGGCTATCCTAGGTCATGATCGACTAGGGGATGATAAATGAAAACCAATATCATGTACTCCTAGGAAGGTCAACTATCAACATAGTCAATGCAGTCAAACACAAAGCAAGGATAGCACCAAACCACTACTAAAATGTCAGGCTATTGTTCATCAACATTGAAAAAGGATTCAACAGAGTAGACCACAAGGAGATCATCAAGATTGTAAGAGAGCATAACACCCCAGAGTACATGGTTACCTAGACCCTATCCTTCATAAGCTATAGGGAGCTAGCCTTTATGGATAGAGGTGCAGTATTAAAATTCTACAAAGTCAAAACAGGAGTCCTATAAGGTTCCCTAGTATCACCCTTACTCTTTAACATATACATAGTAATATTGATAGAGGATAGTGGGGTGGGCATCAAAACTTTCATTTATGTAGATGACATATGTATATTAGCAGTTGGAGAGAGCTATGAGGAGAATAGGAAGATATTCGAGGACTACTATAACCATGTACTAAAAATCAGGCTTAGAAAAAGGAAGTTATCATTGTTAGAGGGTAAGACAGAACTCCAACACCTCTACCCAGGAAATGAGGACATACCAACAGCCAAAGTCCTAAACCAAGAAATCCAGTACTCATAAACACTCAGGTACATAGGAGTAATCATAAACATAAATGAAGGATATAAATATCACTGTATGTATAGAGCAGTAATAGCCATGAATGCCCTTAGTAGACTATACATGTTCTCCTCAGGAGCCAGTGGTCTAAACCCCTTCATGGCCCTAAAACTGCTAAGAGTAGTAGTTATCCCATCGCTTATATATAGAGCAGACACTTTCTACCCCTACAAGGTTACCAAAGGAACACTAGAAGTACTAGATAGAGTACTAGCAGCAAGAGCAAAGTGGGCATATGGGATGCACAGGTTTACAAATGGAAAGCAAAGCTTGATTGAAGTGAAGGTCCCTGTATTAGAACTACAGGTAAAATGGTACTAGGTGGATTTTGGAGCTAGGATGCTCACCATTGACTAAACATACCCAAATTACCGAAGGCTACCAAATATTCTAGGGAGAATCTGAGACAGATAGACGCTGATCAGAACCCTGTCATAGAGACTCAAAACATCAGCCTGGTGTAATGAACCATTGTCATGTACTTTCCTCATTGTTATGTTCTCCTTATGCTTCTTATTTTCAGTAATGTTCTTTGGAATTCCGCGTTACAGATCACGAATTATCACTCGGTCATGTATGGTCACTCATGTTAGCTGTCTGCCTTGTGAAGGTCATGAGAACAGTGTTTAGATTGAATGACATATGGAAAAGGGTCATGTGGACAAAACAGGTTTTATAGAGACTGCTCTAGAAGGGAGGCAGTGCTCTTGGCGATTGGTATAAAAGAGAAGGAAATCTCGCAGTCCTGTATTTCTTTCTCTTTCTTCTTTACGCAGTATCTTAAGTATACACCTTAGGAATAAAGAGCTATTCCCACAAACCTTCAGCACATCATTGCTCCACTCAAATGCACACCTCTTGAGTCCTCTAAAAGAGTTGTGTATCTTCTTCCATCCTGATTTACCCCCAAACCCCGATACAGACTATGCATCAGTTGTATCGCTAAAGGAGTTATCCTTTACACTATACTGCGTCTTTTCAGAAATCACCATCGAAGAAGATACATGAGAATTCAGGTGACATTGGATGTCATCCCCAGTCAACTGGAACTTCCAAGGAGAGGAACCCCAGTTCACTATCAAGGAAATCACCAGGCTGCTACAAGACAACCACCTGCTTCCTCCACAAGAACCTAATGACCTGCAGATCCCACCCCCCAGAAGAGGAATCACAGAGTCCATTTCAGTCCAGAGGTCTAGGCTAGGCCAGCACAGAGACCAGCACCAAAGGTATTTTCTGAGAGACCGGCAAAAGCTCAGAAAGTTTGGTGCAGTATCTACCATTACAAAGTCAACCCTATCGACCACCACCTATGCTGCAAGACTAGGAAGTAACAGCAACTTGAGAAGGCAACTAGGCTACAGTGGAAAAAGGGTTTCTGTATCAGAAACTGCGACGGGCAAATCCACAGATTCTTCCGCAAAGACTATCGCTGCAACGACTATTGGAATGACAGAGTCTACTTCAACAACTGAGTACCAGGTACCCCAAGTGGTAACAGTCACACCAGACCCAGGAAAAGCACCAGTGCTATGCTTGTGCCTGTGGTCAGATACTGATGCTGTCACCGCAAGTTTTCTGCTGGATGAGGAATTGGAGGATGCCGCCCTCAAATTCCTGGAACATCTTAGGAAATCTAAGGTTGACAACCTTGCAGTTGAAGTCACTATTCTCCCAGACACAACCAGTACACCAGGAGAGCAAAGATAAGATTATTCTCTATCTGTACAAAGATGATCTTGTTGTGCTACACCAGAACCACCCTGTCACCCCAGTCCAGCTTAACAAACTCAGAGTCCTCCTACTCACCGTCCTAGATCCAAGCATCGACGAGTTCCTAGCAGCAAAAAGTTATCAGCATTAGTCAATATCTACCAAGGAAAAGCTTCCAGACCTGCCAGAGGATACAGAAGAAGCATATCCTATCCTAGGCCTAGAAGAACTGCAGTTCTGGTGAGATATCTACAACCTCAATAAAGGCCATGCTGTTCCACAGTACCAGAGGATCAGAGACTGGATCAGGGAGCACTACAACTCCAGTGTTGATCAGGAGCAGGAGATCGAGGACCTAAAACAGTAGCAAGTTGCGGACCAGCAACAAATTGAAAACCTTAAGAAGGAGCGAGTACTGGAAAGTGAACAACTTAAGAGCCTAAGGCAGGAACGGATCACACTCCAGTTAAGGATTGACACCCTGCAACAAAAACTGGAAGAGGAGCAGCAGCAAGCATGAAAAATGCCTAAGCTAGCAAAGCTCAAGGACCCTGAAATATTCGATGGGAAGGATCGTGCCCAGCTAGACCTATTCATCACAAGGTGCATGGACACCTTCGAGGTCAATGAGGACAGATTCGAAGATGAGGGCCACAAGATTAAGTGGGCAGCATCGTTCTTAAAAGGACCAGCACAAAAATGGTACATTGCCAGAAGGTTGAAGAACTCCAAGAATGAGAAAGCGCCTGAGGAAACATGGTCAGCCTTTTAGGAAGCCCTGCAGAAGGTATATGATGACCCAGATAAGGATAATACGGCTTACCAGCAACTGAAAAAACCTCAGACAAAAAGGGAATGTGTCTGAGTACTGTGCAGACTTTGATGGTCTTGCATTCAACGCTAACCTACCTGAAGATGACAGGATGAGGATACTCCTGTTCAATAAAGGACTGAAAGGGAAAGTCCATGAAGCCCTGGCCCCTCAGTCAAATCTCCCAAAGACATACTCAGAATTTACACAACTGTATATCCAGTTGGAAAGTCAACTTGAGTCAATTCTGAGAAAGGAGGAGAAACCCGCTAGCAAGTCCTAAGAAGAACAGCAGAAGCAAGGCTTCAAGAAATAGAAAAAGTTTAGCACCTACCGCCAGAAGGGACAGCATCAGGAAAAAGAAAAGATCACTCAGGAAGAGAGGGATCGCCACAAGAACAAAGGCTTGTGTTTCAGTTGTGGCAAAGAAGGACATTACACCAAGAACTGTCCAAAGAAGGAAACCAGCAAAGAGTCAAAGACCACTAGCACGAAAGTGGCAACCATTACAATCCAGTCAGGAAACTCCAAGAGTCAGAACTAGATGGTGGTCTAGCTCTGAGGAAAACCCAGGGGAAAAGCCTTACCCAGAAAGCCACCAGAACAGAAAAGTCAGAAATGTTTCCAGAAGGAGAACATTTGATAGTCCAAGCAACACTGAATAACACTGTGGAGTGTTATGCCCTATTGGACACAGGGGCAACCGGTTTCGCATTTATGGACAAAACATTTGTGCAAAGAAACGGTTTCGCTATGTCAATATTGGGGGTCCCAAGGAACTTGACAGTTGTCGATGGAAGACAAGCTAGTAGCAGAAAAATCACCAAGGTCACCAAAGCAGAAATTCAGGTTAGACCAAGAAAGGAACAAGCATTGTTCTATATCATGAAGTTAGCAGACTGTCATATCCTGTTAGGATTGCAGTGGCTATAGCACCATCAAGCACAATTGGATTTCAAGAGAAATCAGCTCACCTTCCTGGAAGAGGAAGGGAGGAGTGGAATCGATATTACCACCATCGGACCAGTAGCCTTCGAGAAAATAGCAGCCAGGGAAGACAGCAAGCTATATGCCATTAGTGTTACAGAACCTACTAAGGAATGGAAGACACCGGACACAATACCGCCAGAGGAATTAGTACCAGGAGAGTACCACGAATACTTGTACCTCTTTGATAAAGAAAAAGCGGACGCTTTACCACCACATCGAAAAATCGACCACAGGATTCCACTGGTTGAAGGAGGTGAACCACCATGGTTACCTACCTACGGACTATTAGAGGTACAGCTGCAAGAGCTAAGAAAGTACCTGAAAGAGAACATAGTGAAAGGATTCATCAAGGAGTCATAGTCTCCAGCTGGCGCACTGATATTGTTTGTGAAAAAGCAGGATGGATCACTCCACCTATGTGTGGATTATCGCGGACTTAACAAGGTCACGATCAAAAATTGCTATCCATTGCCATTAATCCAGGAAACATTGGAACGATTAAAAGAGGTAAAAATCTACACTAAGTTAGATCTAAGACAGGCATACAATTCAATCCGAATTACAGAGGGTGAGGAATAGAAGACAGCATTCTGCACTAGGTATGCTCATTATGAGTATAAGGTTATGCCCTTTGGTCTCACAAATGCACCAGCAACGTTCCAAGCATTCATCAACGACATTCTAAAAGATCATTTGGACATTTTCTGTATTGTCTACCTAGATGATATATTGATCTTTTCGAAAACCCTGGAAGAGCACATCAGCCATGTGCAAATGGTCTTGAAAAAGCTAGGGGAAAATAAAGTTTATTGCAAACATAAGAAGTGCGAATTCCATGTTGCGGAAACGGAATCTCTCGGATATATCATCTCCCCAGAAGGCATCACCATAGACAGCAAAAAGGTAGAAGCAGTACTGGGATGGGAAACACCAAAGTCAGTCAAGGACATCCAGATGTTCCTGGGGTTCGCAAACTTCTACCAGAGATTCATCAAAGGATACTCAAGAGTAGTATCGCCGATTACAATGTTATTGAAAAAGGACCAAAAGTTTGAATGGACGAAGGAAGCAAGCGCTGCTTTTACAAGTCTCAAAGAAGCATTTACATCAGTGCCAACCCTGAGACACTTCAACCCAGAGAAACTGGTTATTATAGAAATGGATGCATCGGATCATATGGCAGCGGGCATCCTTTCCCATAAGGTCCCGCATGAGGATGGAAAGCAAGTTTTGCTCCCAGTGGCATACTTCTCCAAGAAGTTCAATCCCACACAATGCAACTATCCTGTGTATAATAAGGAACTATTAGCAGTCATTCTCACATTTTCTGAGTGGGAACGACATATTGCATACTCAAAGTTCCCAGTCTAGGTGATAACAGATCATAAGAACTTGGAATACTTAATGACCAAGAGAATGTTGAATTGCCAACAGGCAAGGTGGTCCGAGTTCCTATCAAGATTCAACTTCCAGATATACTATTGACCAGGAAAACAGGGAGGAAAACCTGATTCTTTAACCGGAAGATCTGGAGATCTTCCGAAGGAAGGGGATGAACGTCTCACTTATTAGGAACAGATGATCATCTAACCCTGCTATTTGGACCCTGTATTGCAAGCGAGTCCAGAACTGCATGTTCTCTCAGCAACTGTGGAAGTGGCAAAAAATCAAGATTTTGAAGAGAAAGTCAAAAGGTCTTATGACAAGGACCCTGTCACAAAGTCTATCCTGCAGGCCCTGCAGAAAGGAGCAAAATCTTCGAAACATGCGGAGCTGTCAGATTACGCGATCAAGGAAGGATTGTTGCTGTACAATAACCTAGTCACTATCCCTGACGATCCAGACCTAAAACTGGAAGTGTTCTGACAGAACCATGATCATATAGCCACCGGACATCCAGGAAGAGCCAAAACATATGAGTTGGTAACAAGGAACTTTTTTTGGCCAGAATTGCGGAAATACATCAGCCGATACATCAGCTATTGTGAAGCATGCATGAGAGCGAAACCTGTCAGACATGCACCTTTCAGCACTTTGAAACCCTTGGAAATACCTGAGAAGCCCTGAAATTCGATATCCATGGACTTTATAGTGGGATTGCCAACAAGCAAGGAATATGATGCAATCCTTGTAGTAGTGGATGGCCTGACCAAAATGGCGCACTACGTCCCTACAATAGAAAAAGCAACAAGCGAATATGTAGCAACCCTGTACCTACATCACATAGGGAAGCACCATGGATTGCCAAAAAAAATTACCTCCGACCGTGGTACCCAGTTTGTTTCAGAATTCTGGAAATCCCTGTGCAAGGTTCTGAAAGTCAAAAGCAATCTCAGCATGGCATACCACCCCCAGATAGATGGTTAGACAGAAAGAACAAACTCAGTTCTAGAACAGTATCTGCGGATTTATTGCCATTATCAGCAGGACGATTGGGCATCCCTACTTCCCCTTGCAGAATTCAGTTACAACAATCGAGTTTTGGCAACAACAAAAGTTAGCCTATTCTATGTAAACTATGGATATTACCTACACTTTGCAATAGACATAAACCTTAGGCGAAGGTCAAACACCCCTGAAAGTGTCAAACATCTCACTACCAGACTACAGGAAGCGCATGACTTATGCAGGGCAGAAATCGCTTATGCACAAGCATACCAGAAGGAAGTAGCAGATCAGTCAAGGAAACCAGCACCTGTGTTAGAAGTTGGAGAAAAGGTTTGGTTGAATGCCAGAAACCTGCCCACTCAGAGGCCATCCAAGAAACTTCATCATAAACGACTTGGTCTATTCAAGGTTCAGAACTCGAGCATATAAACTCAAGCTCCCTGGCTCTGCGAAGATCCATCCAGTCTTCCACATCTCTCTACTAGAACCAGCAAGCAAATATAAACCAGTCCCAGGCTATCGAAATCCTCCACCTCCTCTGGTTATCATTGAAGGAGATCGAGAGTACGAAGTTGAGAGTGTTCTCGACTCTAAACGCCTTCGAGGTGGCACTCTTCGCTACCTTGTCAAATGGGTTGGCTACTCCAAGCCTACATAGGAGCCTTCCCAGCACCTCGAGCACTCCCAGGAGCTCATCGATGAGTTCCACCACTGCTTCCCTAATAAGCCCAAGTTATGATGGAGATGAGGAAATGACAGAGGTCTCCCCATCTCGTACCATGACTACACCTGTTTTCGACCAGTATGGACAAATTTGCACCTCCCCTGAAGACAGTACAGTAAAGGAGGAACCCATTGAAGACCTGCCAGCATTGGGTCTCAAGACTATCACCAACCAGAGTTGGGCACCGGTCTCACCTAGAGGAAAACCCCAACCCCATGAGCCACCGCTTTACGCTCCACAACCGCAGTTCACCCTGAACCACTAGTTCGAGCAATGGGAGGAACAGGTTTTGCCACCAATTTCTCCCCATACCACCCCTTGGTTCACCGGTGATCAAGGTGAACCCTGAGAAACCCTATTGGCAGTATGCGCCAATATCAAAAGTATCTGCCAGCCCTAGTGGATACACCCCCCCGCCAGCACCAACAGCTCCTATCAATCCCCAGCTCCTACAGATCAAGGAGGGACACCTACCTAAGGCACCACCAGAGACTGTTGACAGAGACTTGGTAGTATGCCAGTATTGCCCACCAATGCCCATACATATCCAGCTTGGAAATCTTAGCGAAAGATTGCGCTGGATAGTGGAGAATGTGAGAGATGACCACCTGAGAGAAGAAGTATTCCTAGCTGTCACAAAAGTTCTAGCTTGAAGAGGGGGATACTGTAATGAACCGTGGTCATGTACTTTCCTCGTTGTTATGTTCTCCTTGTGCTTCTTATTGTCAGTAATGTTCTTTAGAATTCCGCATTAGGGATCACGAATTATCACTCGGTCATGTATGGTCACTCATGTTAGCTGTCTGCCTTGCGAAGGTCATGAGAACAGTGTTTAGATTGAATGACATATGGAAAAGGGTCATGTGGACAAAACAGGTTTTATAGAGACTACTCTAGAAGGGAGGCAGTGCTCTTGGCGATTGGTATAAAAGAGAAGGAAATCTCGCGGTCCTGTATTTCTTTCTCTTCCTTCTTTACGCAGTATCTTAAGTATACACCTTAGGAATAAAGAGCTATTCCCACAAACCTTCAGCACATCATTGCTCCACTCAAATGCACACCTCTTAAGTCCTCTAAAAGAGTTGTGTATCTTCTTCCATCCTGATTTACCCCAAAACCCCGATACAGACTGTGCATCAGTTGTATCGCTGAAGGAGTTGTCCTTTACACCTGGCTGATATCAAGACAGCTCTGAATTAACTCATTCATAAGAACAATAAGAGAAAGTATAGAAGACTAAATCCTTAAGAGCTACAATCTCCTAAAATGAGTCTGACCATAGCCTATTGACCCCAAAGGATGACCAGTACTAGGAAAATTCCTAATAAAAGTCAAGGCAATTGCCACCTAGCCAAGAACCTTCAACAACTCAGAGCTTGCTATCTTCACAGATACATTACAACTAGACAATAATAGCCAAGTGGAAATGGCAGTAGTCATGTACAGTGAATAGAAAGAAGTAGTCTGAGAAGTATGAGCAATAGGATTTAGAGTACAGGTCTTCGACAGAGAACTAGAAGGAATCAAGATAGTATTTCAAAAAGTGTATGAATGGACAAGAGTAAGAAAGTGTATATGAAAGGTTCATATCTTCTTTGACTTCTAAGCAGCGCTTATGGTAGCAACCAACCCCTTCCCTTTCCCTAGCCTGAACATAGCAGAAGAAGTATTTAGCCTAAACCTAAAACTTGAGAATAGATAAATCCAGGTAAAACTAGAATGGATCCTATGCTATACAGGAATTAAAGGAAATGAAGTAGCAGATAAGCTAGCCATAACTAAGTCAGCAAAAAAGGAACCTAAGTAAGTGAAAAAAGAAAACACAAAATAAATAACTAAGTCGACCATATAGCTTGAAACTAAAGACAGAATCTGGAAAAAGTTCGAAGCCTATGCTAGCTAACCACTCAAAAAGAAAGTTGACCCCTACACGATACTAAAGTACCAAGCAGCAAAAGCTTTCCAGTTTTAAATAGGCCACTACTACATCCCTAACTACCTACACTTCTACAGAGAAAGCAACTTCTACCTGTATAGAGAATCCTAAAGCCTGGAGTACTTCCTAATAAAGTATAGCACCACATAGGAACTCAGATAACAACTGTATTAAGGAAAGGACCTGGAATACATTCTGTATAAGGACATGAACCTCTAGAAAAAGATTGTGGAAAAAGGAATCAGAAAACTACAGGATAAGGCCAAGGTCCCACTACTACCCCTAACAGTGATAATAAAAATGAGGAGGGCCTAAAACAATATGCTGAGAGCAGAGGAGGAGGGCAATCAGGTAGGAAGCTGAGGGTAAAGGACTAGGGTTTTATTATTCCTATGTTTTTCTTTTATCTCCTATTTTCCTTTCTCCTTTATACATTATTGGAGGCTTCTTTGTCTAGTGTAAGTAGGTGGTAGATTAAAAAATTGGGGTGAGGATGGTCTAGTGGTATGGCTGTCATGGTGTCATTGTGCAGTGACGCACAATGTTGTGGGTTCAAATCCCACTCGTCCTATTCCATACCACAAATTACCGGTTGGTCGTGGGTTTTGTAGTGTAAGCGAGTTTTCCCTGACTGTGCAGGGTTACCTAATTACTGGTTCAGTCCCTGTAAGTGAATGCAACTGATAACCACAATGGCTGGGTGAAGGGTTACCCTGACGGCGCTTAGCGAGATAGCTCCTGTATTATGCGACTATGTTATATGCTCTTAATTAAGTGCGACACCCCGTCCGTATATCAGTGAACCAAGGGAGGACAAGTAAAGTAGATTAAAATATTAAGGTAGTATGAGGTGGTCATCTTCTCTCCTTTGGTTATGTCTTTACTTTTATTTAAGTGAAAATGCCCTGCTGACGGATAGGTTATATATGAAACTATAGTATAGGGCAAAATATATCTTCTTTCTTGTATCTTCCTAAGGTAAGGATGGTCTAGTAGTATGGCTGTTATAGTGTTGTTGTGCGGAATGTACAATGTTATAGGTTCAAATCCTATTCATTTCACTCCTCAAAATATGACAATTTCCCAGTAGGTTATGGGTTTTGTAGTATAAGACAGTTTTCCCTAACTGTGTATGATTACCTAATCACTGGTTTAGTCTATATGAGCAAATGCGACTAATGACCTCAATGGCCATAGGAAGTGTTACCCTGATAGCACTTAGCAAATTCGCTCCTGTATTATATAAATATGTCATATGTAATTGAGTTTGTATAATGCCCTATCTGTATATCAGTAATCCATGGGAAGATCAAATCCTCTTATGTCTTCCTTAAGGTGAGGATGGTCGTGTAGTATGGCTATCCTTATGTCATTGTATGGTAATATGCAATGTTATATGTTCAAATCCTATTCACATCACTCATAAAAATAGTATGATTTCGTGGTCAGTTATGGGTTTTGTAGCATAAGTGAGTTTTCTGCAACTGTATATGGTTGCCTAATTACTGGTTCAATCTATGTAAGTGAATAAGACCAATGACCTCAATAGCTATATCAAGGTTTACCCTGATGGCACTTAGAGAATTCAATTATATATTATAAAACTATGTCATATGCAATTAAGTTTGTGTGATAACCCATATGTACATCAGTGATCTAAGGGAAGATTAAATCATCTTATGTCTTCTTACAGTATGAAGGGTTACCCTAATAGTAGTTAGCGATATCACTCATATGCATGTAGCTATGTCTTTACAATTGAGTTTATATACATGCCCTACCTATACAATAGTTATTCGAGGGAGAAGTATATCCTCTTGTATCTTCATAGAACTGAGGATGGCATAGTGGTATAGCTGTCCTAGTGTCATTGTATAGTAATGTGCAATATTTTGGGTTTAAATCCCACTCGCCTCTAGTTCCATACCATGGATTACTCATTAGTTCCAGGTTTTATAGCTTTGGCAGATTTCCCCGACTGTGTGATAGTCCTGAGAAGGGTAATCAGCAATTTAACCTAGGCTCACTTAGCAACTTTAGCCTATTGTTATATCTATTGTAAGCAAATGCAACCCATGCTTACAATGGCTATATGAAGGGTTATCCTAATAGTACTTAGCGAGTTCATTCCTACTATATTGTAGCTATGTCCTAGTAACTAAGTTTTTATAAATGTCCTACCTATGCAAATAGTAACTGAGAGGGAATCTCTAATCCTCTTGTATCTTCTTGAGGAGAGGATGCCATAGTGGTATAGCTGTCCTAGTGTCATTGTGTGGTAATATGTAATGTCATAGGTTTAAATCCTGCTTACCTCATTCTATACAATGAATTACCAGTTAGTTTCAGGTTTTATACTGTAAGTAAATTCCCCAACTATGTGATAGTACTGAGAAGTGTAATCAGTGATTTAACGTAGGCTTACTTACCAAGTTCAGCCTATTGTCATATCTATTGTAAGCGAATATGACAAAAAGACCACAATAGCTACATAAAGGGTTACCATAATAGCGCTTAGCAAAGTTTGCTCCTAGTGGTATGGCTATGTCATAGGGCCTTAATTGGCTAGTATACCCTGCCCATATCACAGTGACTCTGGGAGAACACATTCCTCTTGTATCTTCTTCCTATACAATAGTGACCAAGGGAAGATCCTAGCATCTTGTTTCTTCTTGTACAGTGGTATAGCTATCCTAGACTCATTATATAGCAATGTGCAATATCGTAGGTTCAAATCCCACTTGTCTCTTACTATTCCATGAATTACCACTTAGTTTCAAGTTTTATAGTATAAGCAAATTTCCTAGACCATGTGATAGTCCTGAGAAGGGTAATCAGCAATTTAACTTAGGCTTACTTAATAAGTTCAGCCTCTTATTATGTCTATTATAAGTGACTGCGACTGAGGATCAAAATAGCTATATAAAGGGTTACCCTGATAGTACTTAGTGAAAGTTTACTCATATATGCATGCCTATATTATAGGGCCTTAATTGTGCTAGTATACCTCGCCCACATTATAGTGACCAAGATAGGGTACTATGTCCTCTTAGAGGGGAGGATACTCTAGTAGTATAGCTGTACTAGTATTGTTGTACAGCAACATACAAAATTATAGGTTCGAATCTAGCTCACTTCAATCCATACTATGAATTTCTAGTTAGTTGCAGGTTTTGTAGCATAAGTAAGTTTTCCCTAACCATGCAAGGTTACCTAATTAGTGGTTTATTCCTTGTAAATGAATATGACTGATGACCTCAATGGCCGTATGAAGGGTTACCCTGATGGTGCTTAGTAATATCACTCCTATGTATGTAGCTATGTATTTGCAATTAAGTTTCTGTACATGCCCCACCTATATAATAGTGAACTGAGGGAGAAGCATATCCTCTTTCTTTCTTTGAGAGGAGGATGGTCTAGTGGTATAGCTATCCTAGTGTTATAATACAGTAATATATAATGTTATGGGTTCAAATCCCACTTGCCTCATTCTATACCATGAAATTCTGGTTGGTCACAGGTTTTGTAGTATAAGTGAGTTTTCCCTGACTGTGTAAGGTTATATAATTACTGGTTCAGGCCTTGTAAGCGAATATAACTGATGACCTCAATGGCTGTATGAAGGGTTACTCTAACAGCGCTTAGAGAGATCGCTCATATGTATATAGCTATATCTTTGCAATTAAGTTTGTGTACATGCCCTACCTATATAATAGTAAACTGAGGGAGAAGCATATCCTCTTTCTTCCTTTAGAGGCAAGGATAGTCTAATGGTATAGCTATCTTAGTATCGTTGTACAGTAACACACAATGTTGTAGGTTCAAATTCTATTCATATCACTCATAAAAATACTACGATTTCCTAGTTGGTCATAGGTTTTGTAGCGTAAGTGAGTTTTCCCTTACTAGGCAAGGTTACCTAATCACTGGTTTAGTCTATGTAAGCGAATGTGACCGACGATGTTAATAGCTATATGAATGGTTACCCTGATAGTACTTAGCGAATTCGCTCCTATATTATGTGAATATGTCATATGCAATTAAGTATACAACATAGGAATAACGAATACTATTCCTACAAACTTTTAGCACCTCATTATCTCACTCTATATGTATCTCTTAGTCCTCTACAAGTTGTGTACCTTCTTCTATCCTGATTCACCCTAAAACCCCAATACAGATTAAGGCTTGTTTGTATTGCTAAAAGAGTTATCCTTTACATATTGGTAGGCAAAATTCTGGTACTGCTAAATTATTTTCAGCTACTAGTGGAAGTACCTTATGCTAGTACTCTTCCTTATTTTCTAGCAGCTATAGATCAATAAGAATTGCTAGTACCAGTAGAGAGGTATATCCACTATGGCAAGTATATACTTTTGAGATTAGCACATACTACCGATAGGGTTTTTCAGGGTCCAATATGATGACTGGTAAACTAAAGGGTGATATAAGGGAAATAGGTTATAAGACCTTTTCTTCCTATCTCTGCTATTACTAATTTATAGTTAGTTATAGCTGGGAGGCATAGAGCAGTAGCTTCCCTAGCTAAAGTTTTTCTTCAGGTAAGGCTAGTACCTAACTCTATCTTGTAATAGTCTTAAAACCTAATGCTGGACAGTCTTTAAGGGGTTCCTCTTTTATTGTACTATTTTTAGGAGAAGTAGAAATTTGTCTGAAATGATCAAAGACAGGTGTAGTCATAGTAGGGGATGGGGAGACTTGTGATATTTCTTTATCTCTATCATAGCTTGGGCTTGTTAGGGAAGTGGTAGAGCAACTCATAGATAAGCTTATATAAGTACTTGAGGTGCTGGGAGGGCTCCTTTATAAGCTTAGAGTAGGTAACCTATTTGACAAGGTAGTGAAGAGTGCCACCTCATAGGTGTTGAGAGTCAAGGACACTCTCAACTTTATACTCTTGATCTCCCTTGATGAATATTGGAGGAGCTAGAGGATTTTGATAGCCTATGAATAGTTCATATGTACTTGCTAATTCTAGTAGAGAGATATGTAAGACTGGTTGAATCTTCATAGAGTGAGGGAGCTTGAGTTTATATTCTATATTTCTGACTCTTGCTAGAACTTTGAAAAGGCTAACTTTTTTATGATCAAGTTTCTTGGATAGTCTTTGGGTGCACATATGCTTAGCATTTAGCCAAACATTTTCTCTAACCTCTATTACAGGTGCTGGTTTCCTAGACTGATCTGCTGCTTCCTTCTAGCTAGCTTATACATATACAATCTCTGCCCTGTATAAGTTATGCACCTCCTATAGTGTAGTAGTGAGGTGCTTAACACTTACTAAGGTATTTGACCTTCTTTGCAGGTCTATGCCTATTATAAATTATAGGTGGTACCTATAGTTTACATAGAATGGGTTAACTTTTGTAGTTGCTAATACTTATTTATTGTAGCTGAACTCTACAAGGGAAAGCACGGATGCCCAATTATCCTACTGATAATGGAAGTAGATCTACAGATACTCTTCTAGAACTAAATTTGTTCTTTCTATCTACCTATCAGTCTCTAGGTAGTAAGTTATACAAAGACTGCTCTTGATTTTCAGACTTTACTATAGGGATTTCTAGAATTCTAAAACAAATTATATACCATAGTCAGATGTGATATCTTTCAGTAATCTAGGGTGTTTCCATACATGATTTAGGTATAGTGTTGCTACATTTTCAATTGTTGCTTTTTTAGCTATAGGGATGTAATGTACCATTTTGGTAAGGTGATCTAATACTACAAGAATTGTATCATATTTTTCACTTGTTGGTAATCCTATTATAAAGTCTATAGATATTAAATTCTAGGGTTTCTCAGGTATTTCCAGGGGTTTCAAGTTGCTAAAGAGTGCATGTCTAGCAGGTTTTGCTCTCATGTATACTTTATAATAGCTAATATACTGTTTGATGTATTTTCACAATCCTGGATTAAAATATTTCCTTATTACTAGCTCATATATCTTAGGTCTTCTAAGATGTCCAGCAGTTTTGTGATTATGGTTTGCTTATAGTACTTGTAGTTTCAGGTTTGGGTCATTTGGGATATAGAAGGGACATGCTTCTCCCTCAGTTCACTATTGTAAGGGTAGGGCATGTACACAAACTTAATTACAAACACATAGCCACATACATAGGAGTGATCTTGCTAAGTACCACCAGGCTAATCCTTCATACATCTTAGGGATATAGAATAGGTTATTATATAATGACAATCCTTCCTTGATTTTACAATCTAATAGTTTAATATGTCCTGAAAACTTTTCTCCATTCTGCAGGGCCTGCAGGATAGATTTTGCAATGGTGTCCTTACTATAAGACCTTTTAATTTTTCCTACAACCCTTGCTTCCTTTCTGTTACAAGGGTTCCTGAAGGGACATGCAGCTGTGGACTTGCTTACAATGCAGGGTCTAAATAGCAGGGTTAGATAATTATTTGTTCTTAAAAAGTAAGGTATTTATCTCCTTCCCTAGGAAGATCTCCAGATCTTCTATTTAAAGCATCAGGTTTTCCTCCTCATTTCTCTGGTTTATAGCATATCTAGAAATTGATCAAGTGCTCTTCTTTCTTCTTGCTGTATAAAGGGTTACCCTGATAGTGCTTAGCAAGTTCACTCCTATGTTATATGACTATGTCATATGCTCTTGATTGTAGTACAATGCCCTATCCATATATAAGTGATATAAGGGAAGATCAAAGCCTTTTCTTTCTTCTTAGGTGAGGATAGTCTACTAGTATAGCTATCCTGGTGTTGTTGTATAGTAATATATGATGTGGTAGGTTCGAATCCTACTCACATCACGCATAATATACTACGATTTCCTGGTTGGTTATAGGTTTTATAGCATAAGCAAGTTTTTCCTAATTGTGCATGGTTACATAATTACTAGTTCAGTCTATGTAAGCAAATGTAAATAATAACCCCAATGGCAGAATGAAGGGTTACCTTGACAGTGCTTAGGGAGTTCACTCCTGTATTATGTAACTATGTCATATGTTATGAACACCGGTAGTGGTCAGCGTCAAGGTACCTGGATGATGCGCTATGATGGAGGTTATACTTAGAATATCAACATGTGAGTATACCGTCTCTACCCTTCACTATAGTGTTAAGCGCTCTGGAGACGATCCTCTGTCACATGACCTTGTGGCATGATGTGGCATGGTGTGGCTTTGCCGTTAGCCCTGACTAAGCATAGAAAGTCAGCCCCATGGGCACGTGCTCGGCCATCAACATGATGCGACATTGGCCTAGTCAGCCATAAGGTTATGATCGGGCGATCAGACTCGTATCGCGAGAGACTATCACAAATCGGGAGTAAGACCTGAGAGTGTGATAGTCAATCATAGTCAAATCTAGTACTAATTGCGTCCTATCCTTTCCAGACACTTCTACAGGATTCGGTGATTAGGAATCGGGAGATGGTCTAGAATGGGTCTCAGTTCTTTGTGTTTCTATTTCCTTAGTCATCTCTTTATCAGCTTGGGTGAAGGATGGGATATATAAGCATGCGGTTGTTCTTGTCTTGTGTTGGGGGCGAGGATGGTCTAGTGGTATGGCTGTCCTGGTGTCATTATGCGGTAACGCGTAATGTCATGGGTTCAAATCCTGCTTGTCCCATTCCATACCACAAATTACTGGTTGGTCGCAGGTTTTATAGCGTAAGCGAGTTTTCCCCAACCGTGCAGGGTTGCCTAATTACTGGTTCAGTCCCTGTAAGCGAATGCGACCGATGATCACAATGGCCGTATGAAGGGTTACCCTGACGGCGCTTAGCGATGTATCGCTGCCTCTCTTAGTTAGGCCATTCGATTAAGTTCGCAAATAGTGCCGCCCGCTAGAGAGTGTGACCGAAGGAAAAGAGTATCCTTGTCTTGTGTTGTATGTCATAGGTTCAAATCATGCGCGTCCCATTCCATACCACGAATTACCGGTTGGTCGCGGGTTTTGTAGCGTAAGCGAGCTTTCCCTGAATATGCAGGGTTGCTTAATTACTGGTTCAGTCCCTGTAAGCGAATGCGACCAATGATCACAATGGCCATATGAAGGGTTACCCTGACGGCGCTTAGCAATATATCACTCCCTCTCTACTTAGGCCATCCGATTAAGTTCGCGCAAAGCTGTCCGGTAGAAGAGTGTGACTGAGGGAAAAGAGTTTCCTTGTCTTGTGTTGTTTCCTTCCTTCCTTCATTAGCACTTAGCTACCTTATCTTCTCTGCAATCACCATTGTGAAAGCCTTTAAGTTATCTTCGAGCCTTAAAGAATATATTCGTCTTTTACTACCTTCTACTCTAGAAGTCCACCTTGTTCATCATAGGAACGATACCTTCCAGTTGAGCTTTCGTTTAGCCAAGATATCTGAGTTTACTCAGTAACGTTTGTGAAGTGTGCCTGAGGTATCTTTACCGAGTCATATACGAACCATATAGGGTGATCCGTCACATCATATGTGATTAAGTTTGTATAATACCCTATCTGTACATCAGTGAGCCAAGGGAAGATCAAAGCCTTTTCTTTCTTCTTGATGTATGAATGGTTACCCTGAAGGTGCTTAGCGAGTTTGATCCTAGTTATGCGATTATGTTATATGTGATTAAGTTCATGTAATACCCTATCTGCATATCAGTGACCTGAGGGAATATCAAAGCCTCTTCTTTCTTCTTTACACAGTATCTTAAGTATATACTATAGGAATAAGAATGCTATTCCCACAAACTTTTATCACCTCACTGTCCTACTCTATATAAGTGCCTCTTAGTCCTCTAGAGAATTGTGTACCTTCTTCTATCCTGATTTACCCTAAACCTTGATACAAACTAAGGCTTAGTTATATCACTGAAGGAGTTGTCCTTTACACTGTATTTCTTTTTTTCTTCTTTTACTCTTTTAGTCTATTTGTATTCTATGTATGATATTAGTAAGAACTCTCTTCTTATTTAACAGGTACTAGTACATAATGATATGAATATTAGTTTATATATATTAGGTAGATTGTAAACATTATTAAACTACTGTACATAGGGGTATATTGTTGGATTATAGAAATATAGGTAATTATAGTAGACTATAAAATAGTGAATGTGAAAAGGAATTAATATCTTTATATTGTTTAAGTTTGTAAATGATTGTTTTTTTTATACTCTTCAGTTAATATGCTTATGCTATCTACTAGTATAGTTATAGATGTAAGGGTTTGGATACTTAGTCAGCAGCACTTTACTACTACTCTATCATCTACATTTTATACACATGAAATGAAGAAAATAAAGAATTACAAAAAAATAAATTTCTTATATCTACATAGAGCTAATAATAAGTCATTTACACTTTCACTTAGTGTATTCCTTAATTCTCTTAGGCATATTTTAGTTAATACTTCCAAAACTAGGGATCTTAATACCTACTACTTTCCCAAACTTACCTTCTGCATTGCATATTCTATGTAGACTAGTAACCCTCTTAGTTAAATATTCCTTTTCTTATCACTATAAATATTGTCAATTGAGTTTATATTAGGCTAATTTTTTGCAATTCTAGAAATATAAGGGTGTATAGTGTACCCACAGTAGTTTAGCAAACTTTAACTATATAGAAAAGAGTATTATCATCTATACCCTTTGCATTTCCTAACTTTTTTTGTTTTTATATAGAATTTAGATATGTAAGATCCAATTAAAATTCAAAAAAGGTACAAAATTAAAAGGCAATAGAGCATAACACACTGTACATCATGGCAAAACTTTGTTAAGCCACTAGAAGTGACCTATACATCCTCCTCCTTCAAGACTAGCAAAACAATTCACCTAATATAAATGCAATTATGAACCTTTAGTGTGATGTAAAAGGAATATTGAACTAAGAAATCCACTAGTCTACACAGAATATACTATACATAGGGTAATTCTAGAAGAAGAGGAGACATTGAAATATTAGGATTTTGAGATATTAATCAAAAATATACCTAAGAGAATGAAAGAATATATCAAGTTAAAGGGTAGGATGGTACATTATTAAGTCCTTGCACAGATCGAAAATTTAATTTTTTCCTCTAATTCATTTACATTGGAGTAATGGGTAGGGGTTTGGGTAAGACGGATAGTGGTGGTGTTTCTGTTAAGCATAGAGGTGGTAGGATTCAGGAAATACTAAGAGGTGATGTTGGAGAGAGGCGATACGGGACGCCTTGGGTAGTTGGTGCTGTTGATTGGTTCTTGAGTCGTGTGCCGATTAGCTCGGCGGTTTCTGTATTTTTGGTATCCATAAGAGTAAATTCCAAGCTTTCTGCCGTCCTGGATGCTAATAGTTAGGTAAAGAGTAAGCTTTCCCCCATCCTGAGTGATGGTAGTTAGACAAAAGCTTTCCGCCGGTTTGGATCCTAGTAGTTTCCATCTTCACCGCCCATTAAAACTCACCTTAAAGCGATAAATTTATCCTTTTTCGCCAAAAAAAAAATGGCTATGGCACGCTATATCATTTTTTCATTTACTTTTTATCAACTTTTCCATGATATGACTTCTTAACTAAAGGTCCTAAGTTATAAGGTCCATATGCTGAATGCGGCTAAGAACTTGTTGTGAACTAAAGCCCCGTTTTTTTTGTTGTTTTTTTTTGGGTGCTGAATCATGTGGCGATGTTTTCTAGTAATGGTATTCAGACACGAAGTTCGTAGCAAACGTGGTTATGATTTAGTCACGAAAAGGCTATTAAAAGAGAATTATTGCTATGCTCACTACCGTAACGCAATCCTCAGTAATTCTTGCAGTTCCAAAGCTCTGCAAGTTGCGCTTGCCTCGGGCGGGCCTGCTTATGTGTGTATACGTGGATACCTATGTACATGTACCTGTACATTACACTCCTTCCCAATTACCCTTCCGAATAAGAACATTGTACAACGTATAGTATTGCTCCTGGACGTATATACCGTATAAAGTCGGGAGTATTTACTCTACAAAAAGTACTAACATGGGCCAGGAAAATTTCCATTGCTGTTTAGTGCAGGGTATCGGGTATGGGAGACGCTTTGTAGTTACAGCGGAACTTAGATCTCCAGCTAGATGTGAAGTAAATGTTTCCAGTGTTGACGGATATTCCCAAAAAATTTTACGTGAATAGAAACGTTGTCCTGTTCAATCCTATTTTTTTTTTATTTTTTTTTTTTTTTATTTTATTTTTGTTGAATTTACGGCTTACTACACCCCCCGCAGCTTCAAAAATTCTACAGATCAAAAGAAAACTAGCAGTCGTTTTCTTTTCATTACCTATTTAGGATTTCAAAAAGGACACAGAACAGAGAAAGGG
>JABYPW010000036.1:0-50277 GCA_016880775.1 Phymatotrichopsis omnivora | reverse complement strand
AAAAAAAAAAAAAAAAAAAAAAAAAAAAAAAACATGAGTGCCATAATTCAAGGAGACAAAATAAACAATGTTTATGACAAAGGAAATTTAAGATGAGCTGGTGGTTAGATCATCAGGATATCATCCCCCTCTTTCTAAGAGTCTGGGAGGTCAATGACTTAGCTGGCATGTTCCTTCCCCTTCTACTTCTTCGACAAGTGTAAACTCTCATTGTCTTCAGCTTTAGGGGAAGCCTTCCACTTTACCACCCTCTTTGAATTGGGCTCTAGGATAGTGCTCTTGCCCTTCATAAAGCATTCATCAGTTTTGTGTAAGGTATAAAGACACTTCCTACAAGCAGGGTTCTTCTTTACCCTGTCTGATTCCTTCCCAGTTACATAGTGGAGCTCAGTCTTCTGGGTATTCCCTGACAGCTGGGTCCTAGGTATCTGCAACTGGGCTGGAGGATTGGTTTTGCTTAGGCTTAGAAGGGTTCAGGTAAGGCCTAGCCTTCTAGGCTTTGGTGATGCCTGCTTCAATGTTTTGCATGGTCAGCCCCATATAAATGACTTTAGAGATCTATTCTTGTAGGGTGAGGTCCTGACCCTGGAGAGCCATTGCCTTATGGAGCTCTTGCTTGAGTGCCCATTCCACCTACCCATGAAAGATTTCTGGAGGGTGGAATACCCTCTGATTGAGGGTTTGCATCCAGCTGATGTATTCCAGGATGCCCTTGGTTTGGTGGGCATTGACCATGTCCCACATGGCAGCCAGATTCAGTAGATGAATGCCAAAGTGTACCTTTGTGGCCTCTTCAAAGTCTGACCAAATGACTGTGGGCTGAGACCAGGTTTCATGGGAAGATTCCCACCATGGAATTGCTTGCCCAATGAAGAAAGTAGATGTGAACCTCACCTTAATCCAGTCTTGATTGAAGGCATGAGACTAAAGAATGAAGTATGTCTCACATTGCATGAAGAACTTTTCTAAGTCCTCAGGCTTCCTAATAAATTTTGAGGGGTCATTTAGTTTGGGACCCTTGAAATTGGCAGGCATGATGGTATACTGTTTCCACTCTTTTTGGATCTGCTCTATGGCTTGGAGTAGATAAGTGGTGATAGTAGGGGGGAAGGTTACTATTATGGAAGGAAGGTCTCAGTTGCACTCCCTGTAGAGCTTTATTGTGGAATAAAGGATTTGTGCAACATCATTCCTCTGTCTCAGGAATGCTGTGACAAGGTCTTCTTTAGCTGCCTTGAAGACAGTTTCACCCAAAAAACTCCCTTCCATCAACAATAGCCTTGAGGGTTTGGTTGTATTCCTCAAGGATGGTGCTTTGATGGCAGTTCACATATTCCAACTCCTCTGCCTTCAGGTTAATTTCATAGGTCCTTGAGGAGGAAGTGGACGAGCATGTGGCTTGACTAGTCCTTGAAGGTCTGGTAAGATTGTTTCCTATGACAAGTGCAGGAGCAGTGGCCACATCAGTCATTGTGATATCTTGAGAAGCTATCTGGTTAAGAATATAGTTTGATGGGAGACTTATAATAGATTTAGATGCAAGTATAGGCATAAGAAGCTTCATAAGAGGGTATTACTGAGTGAACTCAGATTTCTCAACTGGCAACTTAGAACCACTTATGATTTCACTTTTATCACAGAGTCAGGAAGAGATAGAGATCGTTTAATAAAGAGAAGTAAAATATATTCTTAAGGCTCACAAAGAGATGGTACAAGACTTGAGATGAAGTCTAGAGAGAAGAGAAAGAAACACAACACATCACTTGTCCACTCCCTCTTAAATACCCAATTCTGACTGAGAAAACTGAGGAGTCAAAACAATCCATCATATTCCTTATAAACTTTTCACGATTTCCTAGAAGAAAATCAAGATGCAATAGGAAATCAGTTTCATGGATCAGTAAGATTATGAATTTTCAGAGAGAAACTCCTCAAGTCATGTCCTGTGACAATGTGACTGATTGGTATATCATGATGTGATCGAGGTGACAAGCCTTGTCATCAATCATGTATAGCTAATCTCATGCATGTCACATTGCCAAAGCCTCACCTCACTTAGCCAGAGCTTGGTGGCAATACTCATCATGTGGTCCCATGCTCAACTCAAGGGAGGAGATACTCATGGATTCTGACAAAACCCTTTCATTGACTTGGAACTAGGTTCTGTACATGTCCTAGTACCTGGAAGGACCACAGATATGGTGTTCTGTAACAACAATGTCTTTGGAGGTGATGATGGCATTTCTAACTGTGCTGGGTCTTTGTCTTGCAGTTCCAGTTTATCACCATATAAAAGCCAGTGCACTAGTTCTGTCTTTTCATGCAAGGAGGTAACATCTAGGGTCTTTTCCTTTAGCTTCCATTTCCTGGAATTTTTCTTGGAGGAGCTTGTTGTTGGTGGAGAAACATTTAGAGACAACTGTGATCAAGATGTTGTCAGCATAGCTTTTGAGACTTTGTGGTACCACTGTGTCATGTATGGGCCTGATATAGATGATGAACAAGAGGGGGGAGAGTGGCAATCCTTGGGGTGTCCCTACTTGGATTTGGAAGAATTTGTCAGGGGCACCTTTATATTGTAGCTTGATTGACCTTGGTGAAAGGAAGGAGATTATCTAATGAATTAGGTATTCTGGGGTATCTCCTTCTTCTAGTCTGTCCTGTAGTTTTTTCCATGTCATGTTGTTAAATGCCCCTTTAATGTCAACAAATCCTGTGGACACCTTGTAGCCTGCTTTTTAGAGGATGTTAATTTCATGGAAGAGCCTGGTGAGAGCATCATCTGTTCCTCAGTTTCTTACCATTCTATACTGATATTTGGATATCATATTATATTGAAGCACATAGTCCATTAATGTTTCATTAACTACTTTTTCCAGGATTTTAGAGAGGGTATTGGTGAGTGTTATGATTCTGTATACTTTTATCAAATCTAGTTATCTTTGTTTAGTTTCAGTAGGATTACTCCTAGGCTTTCTTTGAGGTTGTTTGGAAGGATTCCAAACTGCAACATGAGCATGAGCAGGACCAAGAGGACATGTGGGCACTAGTTGTCGACTTGTTCCCAAAATCTATATGGAATAGAGTCTGGTCTGGAGTTCTATTCTTCTTGGTTTTGGATAGTACCTTTCATATCTCTTCACTGGTGACCTGTGGGACATTTTTATGGTACTTTGGTTTAGGTAGACTTACTTTGGGTCGTCCTAGGAAGAGACCTTTGATTATTTTTCATGCATACTCTTCTACTATCAGGGCCTAGATGTTAGGTATGTTTTGTAGTTTGGGCTTGGTTTTAAGCCTACTGAGCTTCCAGATGTTGTCCTTGTCTGCTTCTTTAACCTATTTGTTCTAGTGTTCGTCCTTTGCATTCTTGAGTGCTTTAAAGTATTTGTTTCTAGCTTGGTTCCTTAGGCCTATTGAGACTTTTTTGTTTTTGTACTTTTGTGATACACTGTGAAACAATTTCCTTTTGGCCACTAGTTCTATGTTCTACTACAGTTTGCTATAAGAGGTGACTTTTTTGATTGGGACACTTCTGACAAGTATTGTATGGAGCTGGAAGAGCTTTGTATGTAGCCACTCTTGTACTCCAGCTTATTCAGGATCATAGTCAAGGTTGATCTGCTCTAGTTCTGTCCTTATGATTGATAGTTCTTCTGGTCCTGGTATGGTGAACAGTTGCTAGTCCAGTACTGTTTTTGGCTGTACTTCTTTGGGTATTTCAGTTTAGAGGGAGACTGGGAGATGGTCACTGCCTACATCTTCCCTAATGTCTACTATCTTAGCTTCCTGTAGCCCTTTGGTGTTGGTCTACCATAGGTTGAGTACCATATTTTGCCTGCCTGTAGGGTCCTGCCATTGCCTTCTGGAGTTCGTCCTTCAGGCCCTATTCCACCTATCCTCAGAAGATCTCTAGGGGATGATGGACCACCTAGTTAAGGGTCTGCATCTTACTGATATATTCCAAGATCCCCTTGGTCTACCTGGTGTTGACCATCTCCTACCTAGCTGCAGGTTCTAAGAGGTGAGCACCAAAGTTTACCTTCATAGATTCCTAGAAGTCAGACGAGATGATGGTAGGATGTGACCAGGTCTCATACAAGGATTCCTACCATGCTATAGCTTACCCATTGTAGAAGGTTGAGGTAAACTTCACCTTAATCCAGTCCTGAGGAAAGGTATAGGACTGGGGGGAGAAGTATATTTCACATTGGATGAAGAATTTCTCTAGCTCTTAGGGCTTACCACTAAACTTCAAGGGGTCATTTGGCTTAGAACTCTTAAAGTTGACTAGCATAGCAGGGGATTGACATGTGCTAGAGTAGGTAGATAGGTATTGCTGTTGGAATGGAGGGGGGACAGGAGGTGCCAGAGGCGGTGCTAGAGGAGGAGGTACTTGTCTCTATCTTGCTAGGACCCTGCTAATAATAGCCTTAATGTCTTCAGCTACAAGGCCTTGATGTTATGTCTGTTGAGGGGGTAGAGTAGGTGAGTTTTCTAGGGAAGATCTTCAAGGTACAAAGCTCTTATAGTCCTCCACTACCATGGATAGTGCCTGCATTGAGGGTCTTAGAGCTGAGGAGAGGAAATTTAGTAAGGGGTTCCTGGTACCCCTTATAGCTATGCATGGTTGAGCTCCAAAGGGATGAGTGCTAACTGAGATATGGCTAGGTAGCAGTAGCAAAGTAGGTAGAGGTGGAGCAGTTGATGCTTCTAGAGAGTCTTCCAAAGTAAAGGCTCCTTCATGCACCTGTACTTCTCTTTCTAGTACTTGAGGTTATCTCATAGTTGTATGAGTTCAACCTTCATTTTCTGGATGTGTCCTCATTTAAGTATGTGGTGATGGAGGATTAAGCTTCTCTTTAGGCTTAAAAAACTTGAGGAACTCCTCCTGTGCTGCCAAGAGCTATATCCAAAGATGAACCTCAATTGCCTTCATATTAGTAAGTTCGACCTCAAGGGTACAGGACAGATCCTGCTGTTCCATCAGATCAGACTCTAACTTTTTAACATAGGAGGTGTCTATTATAGTGTTGAACATTTACAGGTTAGCATCTGTCTGGCACTTAGTGATCTCACTCCTATGTATGTGACTATGTCTCTGTTCTTAATTGAATGTAAATGCCCTGTCTGTACAATAGTGACTGAAGGAAAGTAAGTAAGGCAGGTTAGCATCTGTCAACCATTCCTTCATCTCAAAAATTTCCCTCTTCAGTTGGTCTACCTTGGTCTCATAGGCTACATTGGTGGTGGTAATAAATTCCACCTCTTATTTGGAAAACTATCCTTACTCCTTCTGGATCTGATCTATAGCTTGGAGAAGATACATAGTGATAGTAGGCTTGGAGAAGATACATAGTGATAGTAGCAGGGAAGGCTACTATTATAGAAGGGAGGTCTGTCTTGATGTCCCTATAGAGCTTGATGGTGGAATAGAGGATTATTACAATATCATACTCTATTACAAGTAGGCTACATCTAGGTCAGCTTTGGCTGTCTTGTATAGGGCTTCTCCAAGAAACTCCTTTGAATCATTAACGGGATCAAGGCTTTTATTGTACTCCTCAAGGATGATACTCTAGTGTCAGTTCACATATTCCAACTCCTTATGTGATCTCATACGTTCCTGAGGAAGAAGCAGAAGAGCATCTAGCTCTGAAAGACTTAGAAGACTTGGCCAAATTATTTCCTATAACCAGCGCAAGAGTGGTAGATGCATCATTTCAATATCTCGAGAAGCCATCTCAATAAGAATATAGTGTGACAGAAAACTTGTAAGTGATATAGTACATGGTATAGTTAATAAGCTTCACAAGAGGATGTTATCAAGTAACCTTAGATATCTCAACCAGGAAGCTATAAATGCTTATGTTTCTACCTTTTATTGCAGAGTCATGAAGATAAAGATATTAGAAGTAGAAAAGCAAAGTATATTCTTAAGGCTCAAAGATAGTACAACACTTGTGATGAAGGCTAGAGAGAGAAGTGAAAAAATAACACATTGCTAATATTATGCTCCCTCAGTCACTATTATATAGACAGGTGAGGTATACTACTCAATTAAGAGGGGTGAGGATGGTCTAGTGGTATGTGGGGGTGAGGAAGCGAGGGCCCAGTCAACAATACTGGTGTCTCTCTCCCATAGCCCTAGAATAAAGCGCTGAGTAGTAGTAGTTGCTAATGAGTGTGACGGAGGTGGAGGCAACTAGGACTTGTCTCTAAGGGGTCTACTCGGGTATCAACGAAAGCCAGCATATCAGGCAGTCAGTCTTAAGGTTTAAGTACCCTGGTAGTTCTGAGAAAGGTAATCAGCGGTTTAACCTGAGGTCGGCTTAAGCTAGTCCACGGACTCCTCAGCCTGTTGCCGTGTCTACCCGCGTACCATTTGGTATGCTCAGGATATTACACTTGAATCTAGAAAGGCTTCACCAACCCCTAATGGGAGCCAACGAACCTATGTCATAGGCTCTTAATTGAGTGCGACGCCCCGGTTCCTGGCGCTTAATTAGCTTTGGGAAGGAAATGATAAGGATGGTCTAGTGGTATGGCTGTCCTGGTGTCGTTGTGCGGTAACATGCAATATCGTGGGTTCAAATCCTACTCACCTCATTCCATACCATGCATTCCCGGTTGGTCATGGGTTTTGTAGCGTAAGCGAGTTTTCCCAGACCATGCAAGGTTGCCTAATTACTGGTTCAGTCCTTGTAAGTGAATGCGACCGATGACCACAATGGCTGTTAGAAGTGTTACCCTGACGGCGCTTAGCGATGTATCGCTCCCTCTCTTAGTTAGGCCATCCGATTAAGTTCATGTAAAGCCATCCGCTAGAGAGTGTGACCGAAGGAAAAGAGTATAGACTACTCAATTAAGAGTAAGACTATAATCACATACATAGGTGTAATACTTACTAAGTGTCATGCCATATGAAGGTTGCCCTGACAGCACTTAGTAGATGAATATGACGGATCACCCTATATGGATCGTATTTGACTCAGTAAAGATACCTCAGGCATACTTCGCAAACGTTACTGAGTGAACTCAGATATCTCAGCTAAACGAAAGCTCAACTGGAAGATATCTTTCCTACAATGATTGGGTGAACTTCAAGTGTTGAAGAAGAGAAAAGACAAATATATTCTTTAAGGCTCGAAGATAACTCAAAGGCTTTCACAATGGTGATCGTAAAGAAAACAAGAAGTTATGTGCTAAAGAAGGAAGGAAGAAAAAACAGAAGACAAGACAACCACACACTTATATATCCTATCCTTCACCTGAGCTGACAAAGACATGACAAAGGAAATGGAAACTCAAAGAAACCTATCCCGTTCTAGACCATCCTCTGATTCCTAATTGCTGAAACCTGTAGAAGAGTCTGGAAAGGACAGGATGCGATTAGTGCTCAATTTGACTATGATCACCTATCACCTTTTCGGGCCTTTACTTGTCCTCCCTCAGTTCACTGATATACATCACCTTTTCGGGCCTCACTCCAAATTTGTGATAGTCTCTCATGATATGAGTCCGATCGCCCAATCATAACCTCATGGCTGACTAGGCCAATGTTGCATCATGTCAACAGCCAATCATGTAATAACTGTGGGGCTGACTTCCCATGCCTAGTCAGGGCTGATGGCAAAGCCACACCATGCCATGCCATGCTACGAGGTCATGTGACAGAGGATCATCTCCAGAGTACTTAACACAGTGGTGAAGGGTGGAGACGGCATACTCACATGTTGACATTCTAGACATAACTTCCATCATAGCGCATCGTCTAGGTACCTTGATGCTGACCACTACCGGTGTTCATAACAATGAACATATGTCCTGATGATCCTATGTATGTGATTATGACTTTGCTCTTAATTGAGTGTACATGCCCTATCTATATAGTAGTGACCAGAGGAATCTAAATTCCTCACTATGTGTTGTCAAGGTAACCCTTATATGGCTACATAACACATTGCTTAGTATTATGTTTCTTTAGTCACTATAGTATTGACAGGGCATGTACACTCAATTAAGAGCAAAGACATAATCACATACATAGGAGTGATACTTGCTAAGTGCCATCAGGGTAACCTTCATACAGTACATAATACATTGCTTGATATTATGCTCCCTTGGTTACTATTATATGGATAGGTCAGGTACACTTAATTAAGAGTAAGGCCGTAGTTATATACATAGGAGTAATAGTTGCTAAGCAATATCAGGGTAACCTTCATACAGCCATTGTGATCATTAGTCACCTTCACTTACATAGACTTAACAGTAACTATAGAACCATGTATGGTTAGGGAAAACTCACTTATACTCAACACCTATGTATGACTGACTAGGAAATTGTAGTATTAGGGACTGGCATGAGCAGGATTTGAACTACATAACACATTGCTTGATATTATATTCCCTCAGTCACTATAATAAAGATAGGTCAGGTACACTTAATTAAGAGTAAAGCCATAGTCACATACATAGGAATGATACTCACTTACTGCTATTTAGGTAACCTTCATACAGCCTGTGTAATCATCAGTTGTATTTGGTTACATAGACTCACTAGTAATTATAGAACCATACATAGTCAGGGAAATCTTGCTTATACTACAAAACCTATGACCGACAGGGAAATTGTGGTATTAAGGAGTAGTGTAAGTAGGATTTGAACCTACAACATTGTGCATTACCACATAATGATACCTAGACAGCTATCCTACTAGACTATCCTTGTCCACATAACACATCACTTGATATTATACTCCCTTGGTCACAATTATATGGATAGGTTAGGTAGACTCAATTAAGAGCAAGGCCATAGTCACATACATAAGAGCAAGGACACTAAGCACTAATTGCAATCCCCATCAGTCACTATTGTATAGACAGGGCATGTACACTTAATTAAGAGCAAGGACATAGTCATATACATATGAGCCATATGAAGGGTTACCCTGATGGCACTTAGCGATGTATCGCTCCCTCTCTTAGTTAGGCCATCCGATTAAGTTCGTGCAAAGCTGTCCGCTAGAGAGTGTGACCGAAGGAAAAGAGTATAGTCATATACATATGAGGGGCAAGGATGGTCTAGTGGCATAGCTGTCATGGTATCATTGTACAGTAATGTGAAATGTTGTAGGTTCAAATCCCATTTGCATCCTACCTTAATACTACAATTTCCCTGTCAGTCATGGGTTTTATAGTGTAAACAAGTTTTCCCTGAAAATGTATGGTTCCATAATTACTACTAAGTCTATATAAGCAAATGCGACTGATAATCACAATGGCTGTATGAAGGTTACCCTGATGGTGCTTAGCGAGAATTGCTCCTATGTATTTGAATAGGTAATGCTCTTAATTGAGTTGCTGCAAGGTTACATTGCATCCATATAATAGTGATCTTAGGCTACAATGTCCATATGCCACATACATAGTAGTGATACTTTCTAATCACTGTTAGGGTAATACTTTATATAGCCTGCTCACTAAGCACTTTTAGGGTAACCTTTATATAGCCATTGTGATCATCAGTCACATTTGCTTACAATAGACCTAATAATAATTAGGGAACTATCTATGGTTATGGAAAACTCACTTATACTTTAAAACATATGACTGACTGGGAAATCATAGTATTAAGGAGTCACATTCAGAGGATTTGAACCACCATATGAAGGTTACCCTGATGGCACTTAGTGAGTATTGCTCCTATATATAGGACTATGTCTCTGTTCTTAATTGGATGTACATGCCCTGTCTATACAATACTGACTTAAGGAATACAATAGTCTGTAGGATTTAAAACCTATGACATTATGTATTACCACACAATAACACCAGGACAGCTTTACTACTAGATAATCCTTGCCCTTATATAACACATTACTGCATATGATGCTCCCTTGGTCACTATTATATAGATAGGTCAGGTACACTATCCCCATAACACATCACTCTACAATTTATTTCCCTTATTATATGTTCTACATCTGATTTCCTCCAGAGGGGCATTTACACCTAATGAAAAGTAAGAATATAGCTGAAAAAGCTAGATGGCAGCAAGAAAAAAAAGAAAGAAAAAAGAAAAAAGAAAACAAAAAGAAGAAAAAATCAGAAATCCTCCATGCTATCTTTGTGTCCATGTGTTATACTTCATGAAAAAAAAATAAAGGAAAAGGAAGAAAAACAAGAAAACCTGTACCTCATATGCATATCACTACCTTGGGCAGAGCTGGGGGAGCTTTCAGCAGCCATCCTATTCCTTCCTTCACTATCTTTTTCCAGAGTTCTATATCCTTGTAGAGCAGGTATTCTATGTCTTTATTTAGGTAGAGCCTCTGTTTTATGTCCTTTGTAGTGTGATATTTGTGTAGGTAGTGTCTTGTATTGACTATGGTTTACTGTAGAGGCAAATTTGCAGGTCAAGGTAGTGGGAGTTCGGTACATAGGTTTGGCCAGTTCGGAACTAGTAGGCTCTTGCAGCACTGTATTTGTCAATGACAGAGTGTAGGTCAGTGTTCCTTTCGATCTTCTTAGAATACTCTTGAAAGTCCTTCTATATCTAGTCTTTTATGTTCTGTTAAATAGTGGAGTGGGTTACAACCTCTTTTCCTCTTCCTTTCCTTCTGAGGACCTCAGGTTTTTCAGATTCAGCTTTGGCAATCTGGTCTATGATTTTGTTCCCTTCCATTCCTTAGTGTCCTGGGGACCACTCCATGGTCACTTCAACTCCTGTGCTCTGGAGTTCTTTGTTGATTGTGAATATTTTGGTTGCAACATGTGTTGGGGAGGGGTAGGGGTTGCACATAGCTGTCAGGGTAGCCTAGCTATCAGCGAAAATTATGGCAGTGCTAATAGTCTGGTCTTTTTTCCTTTGCTCAGCTAGGTTTTCAAAGGACATTAATATGCCCTGGAATTCTCCATTGTAGACCTGTACTTTAGATCCTGGTGGTTTGCTTATGGTCTTTCATTGTTATTTGTTTAGGTTATAGTGTTTCTGGAGGTGAATTTTCATTGCTATTACTTTTATTACTAGCTGAAGATGTCTATGACTCATTGTCACTAGTTATAGTAATTTTAGTCTTCTTAGCAATTCAGCCAGATTTTTGCTTTCAGCTTGGAACATCGTTTTGTTATTAATAGGCTAGCTGCAGGGTTATGGCCATATAAGGGTTACTATAATAGCACTTAGCAAGTATCACCCCTATGTATGTGACTATACTCTTCTTCCATCGGTCACAATCTCTAGCGGAGCGGCACTATTTGCAAACTTAATCAAATGGCCTAACTAAGAGATGGAGTGATACATCACTAAGCACTGTCAGGGTAACCCTTTATACGGCCCCCTATGTATGTGACTATATCCTTGCTCTTACATGAGTGTACACACCCTGTCTATACAATAGTGATTGATAGGAGTTGTAATTAGTGCTACATCATTGTCTGGTTTTTTATAGTATAACATCAGTCAGAATCTTGTAACCTACAATAAACTAGAAAAAAAATTCTTCACTACTAACCAAGACTTATATTCAGATGTTATCTTATTATGTTATTACTTTGCTAATATTCTATTGAGAATTCTAGGAGAGGTGAGTTTTCGGTAGTCAATTTTTGTAGTAGGTACTTTATTTTTTGCAGAGAACTTGTATTTTCTGCTTCTATGTCCACTATTACTAGTGCTACTTCAGTTCTATGTTCAAATATAAGTACAATTTTTTTTTTCATTCACTTAGATAGGATGTTATTATGTATCACTTTCCAAGCAGGTAATATTTAGTATCTGAGATCTCAAAAATTTTGAGGTATGCAGAAATCTACATCATCTTAAGTTAGTGAGTAGGTATTACTACAGCTAACAACTCCTTTTTTATAATACCAAAAAAAGATAATACTGCTTTAATTCTAGATTGTATGCTTCTTAGTAATATCTCCTATATGGTAGTAGAAATATTATATTCAAATTTGTAGGATTTATAGGCTTTGTTTATAATATATCACTTATTATATTTTTATTATATAACCTATAGGGAATATCAATAAATTAATGACTGGTATATTAAGTTGTAACCATAGACACTAAATAACTATTCAGTTATATGGCAGAATAGTACTAAGGGGATAAACTACCTGAAAGAGGCTATATACTGTAAGTGTTATAGTTCCATGGTACCATGGACTTGAATGATGATAGATAAGTAACTAGAATGCAACTAGGAAGTGTCATACCTATCACCGCTATCAGGCCCTACCTGTTGAGTGTGGCTCTACTATTATTAGAATGATGTGTGACACCTCTAGTGTGCTACCACGTGATTGATAATCTATAGCTTAGCAATATCCATGTGATAACTTATGATCAGAATATCAGCAGATTGTGCAAGGACTTAGTCACCCTTGTGGAATAGATAGCCTGACTGATCGAGCCAGTAATCTTGAGAGGATAATGACATGTCAGTGCATTGGCTATCACAGAAGACTCTTAAAGGATGTAGATGCAAGTGTTAGTACAAGAAGCTTCACAAAAGGGTATTACTGAGTAAACTCAGAAATATTTCAACTGGTAGGTTAGAACTGCTTGTGTTTTCACTTTTATCGTAGAGTTGAGAAAGATAAAGATATTAAGAGCGAAATAGCAAAGTATATTTTTAAGGCTCATAGATGGTACAACATGTAGGATGATGGCTAGAGGAAGAAGAGAAAAGATAACACATTGCTTGTCTGCTACCTCTTAAATACCCAATTCCAACTGAGAGATTAACTAAGGAATTACGAAGGAAAAGAACCCTACAGAAACATTCCATTACAAATTCCCATATGTGAGTTCCAATTCTTTAGAAGTTGATTGAAATGTTGATTGGGAATGAGCTCACATTTCAGCAAGATTGTCTATGCCATTTGGAGGGAATATCTCCTGGGATCATGTCTTCCAACAATATAGTCAATTGGTAAATCATGATGAGATTGAGGTAACAACTCTTATCATTGATCATGTATAGCCAATCATGTGTATATCACATTGTCAATGCCTCATTTTACTTAGTCAAGGTTCAGTGGCAACAATGTTCATCATATGGTCCTGTGGCTCATAACAAGAGACAAGGTACTCATGGATTCTGAAATAACCTTCTTATTGACTTGGAACTAGGTTCTACACATGACCTGGTACCTGGGAAGACCACAGATACAGTGTTCTGTAACATTGGCAATCTGTTACTCATATGATGCTAATTGTTACCTGTCCAAGATAGGGACCCTTCCAGGCTATGCAAGAATGGTAATTAGTGATTGAGGATTTATAATAAGATGTTATACAGGATTCTATTTCCTCTTTTCCCTTTGTCATCTCTTAGTCATTTCATTGGGAGGAATTTGTATTTATAAGTAGGCACTTGTACATTCTTTGTCGCCGTATGAAGGGTTACCCTGACAGCGCTTAGCAAGATTGCTCCTGTATTACGCGACTATGTCATATGCTCTTAATTGAGTGCGACACCCCGTCCGTACATCAGTGACCATGGGAGGACAAGATAAGTACATTCTTTGTCAGACTGACCCCTATATTGCCTTCTCAAAGGCCACCCAATGCTCCCACTACTGCTGCTTTGGACATCAACAACTGAAGTGCACATTTCCCCCCTGATGCTGGCTTTGTGCTAGACCCTACACCAGCTTTGAACATTACTGTACTGACACAGGATGTAAAAGCAAAGGACGACAGTGTGATCACATGGCACTTAAGTCTGCCAACTGCGATGCCCCCTACCCTGCCACTAACCCACTATGCGCTGAATACTTGAAAGCTTTAGCCAATAGTGTAAGTTTTTTGTGTTTTTGGCTTGCAAAAAAGTTTTCTCTTTTGTCTTCTGCTTTCTCTTTTCTTTGGTTAGTGTTTCTTGCTTGTAGCTTGATCCCTTCCAGTTGTTGTAAGGTTTGCTTCACTGGAAATAGGAAAGAGGTTCCCTGGGCTTTTCTTTTCTTCCTTGCTTAAGTTCTTCTGCTGGTTCTATGTGCTAGGTTAGTGGGTTTTCTACCGGTCATGTTTCTTTTGTGGTGTTTTTCTCTCCCTACCGCTCTCTACTTTCCACCCCATTTCTTCTTCAGTTTATTGCATGTAAGCAAGCAGGATTTGGGAACTATATGTATTTTATCTTGACCATAGACCTTGTAATACCAGCCTTAAGCTGGGTATCTTTTTACCTCCTTCATAGCTTAGACTAGCTGCATAAGGAGGTTCTTTTAGATGACCCCTTCAGGGTTATAAAGATAAAATAAAATGATTTCCCCCCCTGTACATTCTTTATCTTGCTTGAGGAAAATGGTAGATTTAAAACTCTTTAGGGAAAATAAATTGCCATGTTCATTGTCTTCATCACAAATCTAGAAACGTTTTTCTCTCGGTTATGGAGAATACTACTACAGAGCAAGTACTCACCTACAAGCTGACTATAGAGGTAGCTGTTTACAAGTTCCTTCCTACCACCACCTTCCTCCACTGGAACTTCCTTCATAAGAAGTACATCATACACAATGTGCTAACCCCTATCTTCAACGCCTCAGAATACAAACACATGTTGCTTATCTTTAAGGAAATGGAGACATACAACCATGGTGTTATCCTTGCTCAAGTTCCCCATTGGCTCCCTTCCAAGCACAAGCTAGTCAGTAAACTAGCCTCTTCAATTGTTATCACCATCATCATGAACAACTACCACTACATCTCCCAAGGTCTTTTTATCCTTAACAAGACTAAGAGGACCAACCCCTACATCAACTTGAAGGTCACAACAATGCTCTCAATGCTGTCACTTTGGTCATCATCAACTAAGGGGTACCTTCTCCCCTCGCTGCCAGA
Source organism: Phymatotrichopsis omnivora (assembly GCA_016880775.1). Classification (NCBI taxonomy): domain Eukaryota; kingdom Fungi; phylum Ascomycota; class Pezizomycetes; order Pezizales; family Rhizinaceae; genus Phymatotrichopsis; species Phymatotrichopsis omnivora. Next base: position 35,423 of record JABYPW010000036.1, on the reverse strand, counting down.
TTTGTACTCGACCTTATGCCATTTTTGAGCACTTCTGTAGTAATATAGAGTGCAAGTGCAAAGGATGACAATACGATCACATAATCAAATATGCCAAATTGCAATGCTACCTACCCTGCTAACAATCCCCTCTGCCCTATTTACCTGAAAGCTCTGGCTGATAATAACAAGGGAGTAGAGGACCTGCATACTGTAATGGAGAATGGAATGGAGACTTATAGCCCCTTGGTAGTTCATTTTTTGCCACTTTTGTTGTTCCCTTGGTATTTGTGCTCAGTAGTTCATTCCCCATGATGAATTCTTTTCTGGCTTTTCTCTTGTCTTTTTTCCTTGGTCAGATTTGATTTGTAGTTACTTTTTTCCTTTCATTCAAATGGTTATTATAAGGTTTATAAGGTTTACCTTGCCAGAAAGGAGTGGGAGGGTTGTCATGCTTTCTTGTCTCACTTGCATGTTTTCTGACTTTTTTTTTGCTACTATGAGTGTGACTAGTAGTATGGTTTTGTTATGAAAGTTTCCTTTATTTTTTCTTTTGGTTTTTCTAGGGTTATAAGAGGTTTGCCTCACCAGAGAGGAGTGGGAGGGTTGTTGTGCTTTCTTGTCTCACTTACATGTTTTCTCACTTTTTTTTGCTACTATGAGTGTGACTAGTAGTATGGTTTTGTTATGAAGGTTTCCTTTATTTTTTGTTTTGTTTTTTCCAGGGGGGAACAGGTGCTATATACCATAGTTATCAACTGCATGTGGACAGCTTGGTAGTTATTGTAGAGTAGGATAGGTACAAAATCGAACTGAATAATCATCATCATTTGTCTTCATTACTCAGATATGCCCCAGTCAACACCAACCTCATGATCTATAGAATCCTATGACAACTATTGTCAGAAGACCCAGTGGACATTTTCACCATCATCAGAAACCAAATCTTGTATGGAACTAGAGTGCCTATCTCCAGTGTACAAGTAATCAAACCCAAAGGAGAAGTAAAACCTTGCTGCTCTATTGCTTTCGAAATCATGCCCACTGATCTTCCCCAAATCAAAACCAAGAAAAATGAGGTCTTCCTCTTCAACAGCTTCTAAAAGGGGGAAGTAATGTACTCAGCAATGCTTTTTATGCAGTGCACCTAATGCTGGAAACTAGGACACCCAAGGTCAGGATGCAGAGAGGACACTAAAGTCTGTAAACTATGTGGTTCCATTATGTACACCTTCAAAGATCACCCCATTATATGCAAGAAAGATGAATTGGTCATCTGTACTAGACTAGGAACCAAAGAATAGGAACATGGAAAATACTGCATGTATGTGAAACTGAAGTGCATGAATTTTGGAGATGAACATGCCACAGACTAGCCTTAATACCCAACCAGACAGAGCATATACTGAGAGCATAATGTATGAGTAACCCAGGCTCGACTAGCTAAATAACAGGTACAAGCCATTGCTGGACCATTGAAATAAATGTATCACAACTAAATATAACAAAATGCTGAATACCACATATCTTAGGAATGTCCCCCTAGAGAACCAAAACACCCAAGCTGGTAACACTAAATTGTGCTGGGAGCAATAAAGTGTTTATCAACTTTATGCAACAACAAGCAAACTGACCAGCAACAATAGTGGCTATACAGGAACCCTATCTCTTCAAAACTAAACCAATGACCAGCAGAGGATATGAGATTTTCCTTCCAAGGATCACAGAAGGAGGAAAATATACAGTGGTGGTATATGTAGAGTCATGGTTTTTGGAAGAGTATTCAGTTCTTCCCATCCCCCTTTCCTTCTCTTCATTCTCTATGGTTGCTTTAGAATTCAAGCATAAGATTTCAGGACATTCTCTTCAATTTTTTACACTATACAACAGACTGTGGGAGATTAACACACTTGCAGTGGACTTGTATTAGTCAGAAATCATTAGGGAACAACACTAAGCCAGAATTATAGGCAGAGACTTCAATTTGCACCACCCCCTATGGGATCCATTAAGGGCACACTATCAATAACAGTTCTACATTGCCAACATACTTGTAGAAACTGCCACCAACAACTAGTACATTGTACTAAATAAGCTAGGACAGTATATCAGGATAGACCCTATAGGAAGACAGAGTGCAGTACTAGAGCTGCGGTAGACCAACACCAAAGGACTCCAGGAAGTAAAAACAGTACAAGTTGGAAATGATGTGGGAAGTGACCACCTGCTGGTATTACTAGAGCACAATGTGTGACTATGTCCTTGCTCCTCATCGAGTATAAATGCCCCATCCACATTTCAAGTAATCAAAATGAGAAGCTAATCACACCCAGTATTACTAGAGACAGTAATCCCCAGTGAAATCTAATAAAGGACATGCCTAGACTAGAAACTGTTTACTATCCCAGGACCAGAGAAAACCCTCTATCATTAGAACTGAACTAGAGCAACTCAATCTAGACTATAACCTACAATAGAACATGGTACAGGAATGGCTGCACTCAAAACTGTTCCAACCTCACACCATTCTAGTCAAAAGCATCCTAATCAAGAAGGTTATATCCTAAAGCAAACCCTGGTTGTTACAGATAACTGTACCAAGTGGTCTACCCAGGTACCAGGACATGTGTAGAACTTGTTCCAGGTCAACTAGAAGGTATATCAGAACCTGTGATCATCTTATGAGCCATGGAACCATGTGATGAGAGTTGTCACCACTGAGCTCTGACTAAGCAAGTGAGGGATTGACAACATGACATCTACAAGATTGAATCTATGTGATTGATGATGACGCTTGTCACCTTGATCTTATCGTGATATAGCGATTGGTTGCACTGTTGGAGGACAGGACCTGAACAATCATGCTAAACTTTTCTTCAATTCTTTGATCATGAAACTGATCCCCTTCTAGGGAATCATGAAAGAACATGGGAATCTCAATGGAATGTTTCAATAGGTTTCATTTCCTTTGTAAGAAGTTTTTCTATACCTACTCAGTCACAAATAGTTATTCAAGAGGGAGCAGATAAGCAATGTGTTTTGTTTCTTCTTCTTTCTCTAGCCATCATCTGAAGCCTTGTACCATCTTTGAGCCTTAAGAATATTTATTGCTTCTCTATGATAAATTCTCTATCTCCTCTTAACTCTTCGATAAAAGTAAAAACACGAGTGGTTGTAACTTGCCGGTTGAGATATCTGAGTTCACTTAGTAAGACCCTCTTACAAAGCTTCTTGTGTCTATACTTGCATCTACATCCTTCACAAGTCTCCCGTCATACTATATTCTTATTGAGATGGCTTCTCAAGACATCAAAATGACCAATGCAGCCACTGCCTTGGCGCTGGTTGCAGGGAACAATCTTGCCAGACCTACTAGGCCTGGTCAAGCCATGTACTCTTCTACTCCCTCCACAGGGACCTATGAGCTTACCTTGCAGCTGGAGGAGTTGGAATACAGGAACCCCCATCAAGAAGCAATCCTCGAGGAGTACAATGGAACCCTTAAGGCTATCATTGATGGAAGGGAATTTTTTGGAGAAACTGTTTTCCAAGCAGCCAAGAAAGACCTCGATGCTGCATTCTTGAAGCAAATAAATGATGTTGCCACCATTCTCCACTCCACAATCAAAGTCCACTAGGAGCTTAACAGAGAGCTCCCCTTCATGATAGTAGCCTTCCCCCTACCATTACCACCTATCTGTTGCAAGCAATTGAGCAGTTCCAGAAGGAATGCAAACAGTATACAATCTAGCAAGCTTAGGCAAATGCAGCTCATAGCTTGAAGGTACACCAGCTTGAAACAGAGCTCTTTAATCTGGACCAAAGGTTGTTAGGAGCCAACCAATGAAGGTTCGAAACAGATCAAGAAACCTTTTGCATTCCCAACCTTCAGATCAAATTGCATATGCTTGAAGAGACCCTCAGAAGTGAGAAGGCCAACTCAGTCCTCCTTCAGTCCCAGCTTACCCAAGAACAGGAGGAAATTCTGATGTTGGAAGCTCAGAATAAATCCTCTACTTCCTCCTCATCCAAGAGAAAGGAAGAGGTGAAGGCTCTGCAGGAGAAAATCACTAGGCTGGAAGTTGACCTTGATGAATGGACAGAGAAGTACAGGCAGATGAAGCAACCTGCAACTCCTCCAGTTCCTCCCCCCCCAGAAAGTGTATCCTCAGTTAGTTCCCTATCAGATACCAACCTGTTCTGATATTCTTTCCTACCCTCTGGTGTCTGAGGATCTACAGGTCCAAGGGGACAGTCTGAAGCTTAGGACTTCAAATCCTTTGTCCTATGAAGAACCTCACCTGAGCCTCCCCTGGCCCCATAAACACTAGGCCTTACTGCCAATGATGTTGAGGCCATAGTGTCTAGAGTCCTGGCTAGGCAGACACCAGCTCCTCAGGATCAACCAGAAATCCCACCTGTTACTCCTCCTGTTGTTCCTCAGTCATACTACTCTAGTGCTGTCCCACCACCAACCATGCCACCTAGCTTTAAGCGGCCTAAGCCACATGATCTGTCCAAGTTCTGCAGAAAGCTGGAAGAGATCGAGAAGTTCTTTATGCAATGCAAAACCTATTTTGATCTCCAGTCCTAGGCCTTTCATCAGGATTGGGTTAAGGTGAAGTTTGCATCAACCTCCTTTACTGGCCAAGCAATGGCTTAGTGGGAATCGTCCCATGAAACTTAGACCCATCCCACAGTAATCTGGTCTGACTTCCAGGAGGCCATGAAGGTTCACTTTGGCCTACACCTGTGGAAACCTGCAGCCCTTAGGGAAATGGTCAATGCCAAACAAACCAAGGGGATCCTGGAATATATCAGCTTGATGAGAACCCTTAATCAAAGGGTGTGCCACCCTATGGAACTCTTCCAGAAGTGGTTGGAATGGGGCTTGAAAAAGGAATTGACACAAGCAATGGCCTTACAAGGCTAGGATCTCTCTCCTTCAGAATGGGAATCCAAGCTCATCCATGTGGGGTTAGCCATGGAGGATGCAGAAGTAGGGATCATTGAGGCCCAAAAAGCTAAGCCACCTCTACTGAAGCCCTAAACAGCCTAATCAGCACAACCCTGGTCAAAAGGACAAACAGCAGCCCAGGAGCAACAAGAAAACCAAGCTCCCCTATGTCACTGGGAAAGAGCTGGAGTAGACCAAAAAGAATTCAGCCTGTTGGAAGTGCCTATGTAGCTTGCACAAAACTGAAAAATGCTTTGCGAAGGGCAAGAGCACCATACCCCAGCTGAATACTAAGAGAGTGGCAAGTGGACTGCTTCCCTGGAACTGGAAGAGGACAAAAGCTCCTGTGCATCCAAGAGCATGGAAAGGACCAAGTGAGTCAGGTAGTAGATCTTCCTGATTCCTGGAAAGAGGGGGATGATATCCCTATGATCTGAATTTGTTGTCCAAATTTCCTTTGTCCAAAAAGAATTGCTGCCTTGTGCTGCTTTAAGAAGTTTTTGGAATTATTTTGGAATTTCTGTTAGCAACTGGTGTTCCATGGCTACAACCCATGGTTCTTGGTGGCAGGGCTACCAGTATTGAGGCTTGTATTAAATGACCGATGATACCATCTCCATTTGTCTAAGGATGGCCTGAAGGCTGAAACATGCTGGTCATGTAACAAACTCCCATTCTTTGCCAGCATTGTTCCTTACCTTCCCATACCCTGCAAACCCTTTCTATACTTTCACCCTTGTTTGTTGTATAGTGGGCTCCAGCCACAAGCTTCCCAGGAGAGATCAGGGAACATATCCACTATGTTGTTTCATCTGCTGAAGAAGGCCCTGCTCAGGGCAAATGTGTCAAGGTTCTAGTGACTCTTTGCTGGAAAACTCACAGTCTTACAGGAACCAAAACTTACACTATCACTGCAATTGCTAAGCTTGACAATGGCACTACAGGAGCCATGATTATCGACCGCTTGCCAGTTCTGAAGGTCAAGCTAACAGTCCCAGTAAATGTCTATACCTATGATGGTTCCTGTAAGCAGGAATAGTACTACACTCCTAAACTGCAGATGCAGGTCCTCAACCATCATGAACTCATTGACTTCGATGTAGGCGCTACACCTCCAGATGTGGACATCTATTTCCCACTCAAGTGGTTTCGCAATCATGAGCCCTGCATTGACTATGACAAGGCAGAGTTAGTTTCCTTTTCTTCAGAGAAGCATCAGAAGCACCTTGTTGCACCCAAGGTGGAAATGGTATCTGCTTTCTCCCTAGTAGGTGATGATGACTTCTACACCAACAACCAAGCAGTTGGAGGTGGATTAGTTGGGTAGGTGGACACCCCAATCAATGAAGCCATTGTTCATCATTGGTGTGCTGCCATGACAAGAGCACCAGTTCAAGACTTTTCCAATGTGTTCTTGCAGGCTTCCCCTACCTCCTCCTCTCCTGCCTCCAAAGGATCCAAGTGAGAACAGGTTTTCCCCACTGTCTTCTCTGAACAGCTTGCCTCTGCACTCCCTCCTCATCATGAATGGGACTGCAACATCGACCTTGAAGGAAGGATCTTCTCCCCACTGGGGCCCTCTGTACAAGATATCTGAAACAGAGCTCCAGGCCCTGAGGAAATATATTGCTAGGATGATGGAAGAAGGCAAGATCCATCCTTCCAAATCCCCTGCAGGTGCTCCTATCCTCTTTGTCAAGAAGGTAGATGGATCCCTTTGGCTTTGTGTGGACTACTGTGGCCTCAATAAGGTGATTATTCAAAACAGGTATCCCTTACCACTGATGACTGAACTATGGGACTGTATTGGTGCTTCTGGTTGGTTCTCTAAACTTGACCTGAAAAATGGCTATAACCTCATTTGCATAGCCAAAGGCAATGAGTGGAAAACAGCATTCAGAAACAGGTATGGACAATTCGAATATCTGGTTATACCATTTGGATTGTCAAACACACCCTCTGTTTTCCAGGAAATGATGAATACCATATTCCAGGATCTCCTGGATTTTGGGGTCATCATTTACCAGGACAACATACTCATCTATGCAAAAACAAAAGTAGAGCGTTATCACCTAGTCCAGGAAGCTCTCCACCACCTAGACAAGAATAAACTGGCCCTGAAGCCCTCTAACTGCATGTGGGCAGTTCATGAAGTTGAGTTTTTGGGCTTCATGATCTTAGACAAAGGGGTGTCAATGGCAGAAGATCAGGTCAAGACAGTACAGGAATTGCCCATTCCATCCACAGTCTATGATGTCCATTCATTTCTAGGGTTTCCCAACTTCTCCTGAATCTTCATCAAGGGCTTTTTGAAGTTAGCAACCCCCTTGACAAACCTCACCAAGAATGACCAGCCATGGACCTAGGGCATCAGGGAATAGCTTGCCTTTGATATGCTCAAGGAGTTGTTCACCGGTGCTCCTATACTGGTCCACTATGACCTTGCTCTCCCCCTAGTCACAAAAACTGATGCTAGTGATTTTGCTATTGGTGGTGTCCTCTCACACCAATTCCCTGATGGATCCCTGCGACCCATAGCATTCCACAGTCAGAATATGCATCAACCAGAATGCAACTATGAGATCTATGACAAGGATATGCTGGCCATAGTCGATTGCCTCTATTACCAATGGAGGCATTGGTGTTCAGGATCGGCCCATATGGTAACAGTCATCACAGACCACAAGAACCTTGAGTACTTCTTGACAACCAAGGTTCTTTCTCAATGGCAGGTAAGATGGATGGAGAAGTTGGGCAATTTAGACTTTCACATTGTCTACCAACCTGGGACCCACAATACCAAGGCTGATGCTCTCTCATGCCATGGGGACCAAGCTCCTAGAGAGGGGGCACATGAGCAAGGGCTCCTCTTCCTCAAAAAGGGTCAGTACATTGCCACTATTGAAAGATCGTTGACTGCCCTGCATCATACCTTTGTTGAGGATATGAGGGAAGCATCTACCCAGGTTCCAGAATATCAGGCTCATCTTCAGAATCCCACCAATCACTTCTCAGTATCTGAGGGGCTTCTGAAGTACAATGGCCTCTGGTATGTCCCTTCCTCCCTTTGCAAACAGGACCTTGAATCCAGGCACAACCACCCTGCAGCTGGCCATCTTGGCCAGGATAAGACATATGAACTTATCAATATGGACTTTTACTGGCAAATGATCAGGAATGATGTGACCAAGTATGTATCCTCCTGTGACCAGTGCCAGAGGAATAAGGTACAGAGATACAAGGCCTATGGCAAACTCCTTCCTCAGGAAGTTCCCTACCACCTGTGGGAATTGATTTCTATGGATTTCATCATGGACCTCCCCTCTTCTGATGGTTTCACCCAAATATGGGTCATAGTAGATCATTTCAGCAAGATAGCCCATTTCATACTGTTGGGGCCAAATGCAACTTCCTAGATTCTGGCCAACACATTTGTCCATGAAATCTAGAGATTCCATGGGCTGCTGACAAATATAGTCTCAGATAGGGATCCCAAGTTCAACTCCTTCTGGAAGGAAGTGATGGATAAACTTGGGGTAAAACTCTCCAAGTCAACAGCAGCCTATCCCCAGACCAAGAGGTAAATGGAAAGGTTGAACCAAATCCTGGAAGCATACATAAGGGTGTATATCAACTTCGACCAAATGGATTAGGTCTTTTTCCTACCACTGGCTGAGTTTGCTTACAACAATGCTCAGTCCTCCTCAATGGGTTATTCCCCATTCTTCGCAAACTTTGGGTTTTACCCATTGTTGGACACCACAAAGCAGGTCACCTTCTTCAAAGGCATTGAGGAACTTCAACACTCCTGGTCTGACCTTTGGCAAAGGCTCCTTGATGCCCAAGTCAAGTCAGTCATCTGGTATGATAAACATCACCAGGAGTTTCCCCTGATAAAGCCTGGTGAGCTGGTAGTCGTTAAACGAGGAAATCTTCTGTCCCCCAGGCCTCTACACAAGTTGGATTCGAAGTTTGCTGGTCCATTCCAGGTTATCAAGCAAGTGGGAGAAAGGGCTTACAAGCCAAACTTCTATTCTCCTAGAAGATGCATCCAGTGTTTCACATCTCCCAGCTGGAGCCTTATCATGAGTTAACCAACTTTCCTTCAACTCCTGCCCCCAACTCAGAATTCGATGATGGGGAGCAGTACTATTTTGTCAGGGAAGTCTCCAAGGTTTGACTAGATAAAAGATCCAAGAAACTCTAGTACTTTGTACTGTGGGAAGGATACTCCAACAATGAGGGCTTATAGGAACCTGAGGAGAATCTCTTGGTGAATGGTGAACCCATTAAAGAGTTGGTCAACTATCACCTACACCATCAGAATGCTGAAATGTAAGCCATTAAAGGAGAGGATGCTCCACTGTGAAAGCGAAGGAGAAGGAACTGAGTATGTAACCCTTCCTTCTATGATGCTTGATGATGACTACTCCAGGGGTCAGATAGATCACTGTGCTGGGACACTTAGCCCTAAGTAGGTCTCCTTCTTAGAGCCTGGAGTTCTCCATCCTCTCACCTGATCCTAGGGACACTCCTACCTCTATCTAGTGATGATCCTCTGCTAACCTGTTGACCATTGTGCATGGGGACAATATGCCTTATAGGGGGCATAGTGTTACAGATGACTGTACTAAGTAGTCTACCCAGGTACTAGGACATACATGGAACTTGTTCCAGGTCAACTAGAAGGTATGTCAGAACCCATGATCATCTTATGAGCCATGAAACCATGTGATGAGTGTTGTCACCAGTGAGCTCTGACTAAGCAAGGTGAGGCATTGACAACATGATATGCATGAGATTGGATGTATGCGATTGATGATGAGGCTTATCACATTGATCATTGTGATATACCTATCAGTCACATCATTGGAGGACAGGACCTGAAAAGTTTCCCCTCTGAAGGACCTGAATGATCATGCCAAACCTTTCTTCAATTCTCTGATCATGAAACTGATTTCCTTGTAGGGAATCATGAAAGAACATGGGAATCTCAATGGAATGTTTTGATGGGTCTCGATTGCTTTGTAAGAAGTTTCTCTGTAGCTACATAGTCAGAAATGGGTATTTAACAGGGAGCAGATGAGCGATGTGTTTTGTGGCCATATGAAGGGTTGCCCTGACAGCGCTTAGCAATGTATCACTCCCTCTCTTAGTTAGGCCATTCGATTAAGTTCGCCAAAAGCTGCCCAATAGAGAGTGTGACCGATGGAAAAGAGTTTCAGCAATGTGTTTTGTTTCTTCTTCTTCTCTCTCTAGCCATCATCTGAAGTCTTGTACCATCTTTGAGCCTTAAGAATATATTTTGCTTCTCTACGATAAATTCTCTATCTCCTCTTGACTCTTCGATAAAAATAAAAACACAAATAGTTGTAACCCGCCAGTTGAGATATCTGAGTTTACTCAGTAAGACCCTCATGTGAAGCTTCTTGTGTCTATACTTCCATCTACATCCTTCATGAGCCTCCTGTGACACTGGTGGAATAAAGAACTGGCCAAAAAATGAAAACAGTCCTACGGCATAGGAAGAAAGTACAAACACCAAAATGCCTCAATAGGACTAAGGAACCAAACAAGCAATGACTACTTTGAAGCCCTAAAGAATGCCAGTGACAAGCACTAGAACAAGTGGTTAGAAGAGGCAGATGAATAAGACATCTGGAAGCTCAACTGGCTGAAAACCAAAACCAAACTACTACACATGCCAACCATCAAAGCCCCTAATGCTGAAAAGTACACCCACAAGATTGTGAAAGGACTATTCCTATGCAGGCTACAAATAGATCCTCCAGAACTGAAGTTCTATGAAGATGTACCCAAAGTCACCAGTGTTACAGAACACTGTACCCATGGTCTTCCTAGGTACCAGGGTATATGTGGAACTAAGTTCCAAGTCAACAGAATAATTATGTCAGAATCTGTGAGTATCTCTTCCCTTGAGTTGAGGCACAGGACCTTGTAATGAGTATTGTCACCACTGAGCTCTGACTAAGTGAGAAGAGGCTTTGACAATATGATGTGCATAAGATTGGCTATATGCAATTGATGATGAGGATTGTCACCTTGATCTCATCACAATATACCAATCAGCTACATCATTGGAGGATATGACTCAAGGAGTTTTCCCTCTAAAAAGTCAAGGATGATCTTGCTGATCCAGAGACTAATTCCTGATCACATCTTGATCTTCTTCTAGGGAATCGGAAAATTTTTTTGGGGAATCATGATAGATTGTTTCGATGAGGTTCTTTCCTTTGTTTGAATTCCTGAGATATTTCTCAGTCAGAATTGGGTATTTAAGAGTGAGCAGATGAGTAATATATTGTGTTTCTTCTTCTTCTCTCTAGCCTTCATCTTAAGTCTTATACCATCTTTGAGCCTTAAGAATATATATTGCTTCTCTTCACAAAAAGATTATCTTCTCTTGACTCTGTAATAAAAGTGAAATCACAAGTGGTTTTAACTTGCCAGTTGAGATATCTGAGTTCACTCAGTAACACCCTCTTATGAAGCTTCTTGTGCCCACACTTGCATCTACATCCTTTATGAGTCTATACCATCACACTATATTCTTTTTGAGATAGCTTCTCAAGATATCATAATGACTGATATAACTACTGCTCTTGCACTAGTTGCAGGGAACAATCTCACCAGACCTTCAAGGTCTGGTCAAGCCACATGCTGTTCTGCTTACTCTTTAGGGACCTATGAGATTACCCTGAAGGCTGAGGAGTTGGAATATGTTAACTGCCATCAAAGTGCCATCCTTGAGGAATACAACTAAACCCTTAAGGCCATTGTTGATGGAAGGGAGTTTTTGGGAGAAACAGTTTTTAAGGCAGCAAAGGATGACCTTCATATAGCATTCCTGAAGTAAAGGAATGATGTTGCAACAATCCTCTACTCCACCATAAAACTGCATAGGGAGTTCAACCAAGACCTTCCTTCTATAATAGTAGCCTTCCCCCCTACTATCACCACCTATATGCTCCAAGCCATAAAGCAATCCAGAAAGAGTGAAAACAGCATGCCATCCAGCAAGTGGAAGTAAATGCTACCTACAGCACAAAAGTGGACCTACTGGAATGAGAGGTATTTGACCTCAAGAGTAGGCTGACTGAAGCTAATCAATCATTTAATACTGGAATAGATTCCTCCTACCTCAAAAAGCTTAAATCTGATCTGGCAGAATAACAAGAACTTATCTAGTCCTCCCTCGGTTCACTGATATACGGACAGGGCGTTGTACTCAATTAAGAGCATATGACATAGTCGCATAACATAGGAGCGATATCGCTAAGCGCCGTCAGGGTAACCCTTCATACAGCTATTGTGGTCATTGGTCGCATTCGCTTACAGGGACTAAACCAGTAATTAGGCAACCCTGCACGGTCAGGGAAAACTCGCTTACACTACAAAACCCATGACCAACCGGTAATTCATGGTATGGAATGGGACGAGCAGGATTTGAACCTACGATATTGTGCATTACCGCACAACGATACCAGGACAGCCATACCACTAGACCATCCTCGCCCCAGAATAATAAGAACTATCCTACACCCTTAAGGCAAGCCTTACACAGGAAAGGGCTAGAGGGGTCCATCTTCAGACCCAGCTCTCAGAAGCCCAGGAGGAGGTCCTCAAGCTAGAAGCCTCCAAGGAAGCCTCCTTCTCACTCAGTTCATAGAAGGGAAGAAGTGAGAGACCTAAAGGAAACAGTTACCAGGTTAGAAAATGACCTGGAAGCCTAGAAGGAGAAGTACCAGAATATGAAACAACTAGAGGCTCCTCCTATTCCTCTTCCTCCCCCAAGTATCTCTTCTGTCAGCGGCCTTTCTATAGTATCAAGAGACCCCATACCATATTTCGAAACTCTATTCTACTACTCAGTACAACTGCACCCTCAAGGTAGAGAGGCTCCACTAAGGTTTAAGACTTCAAAAGCTTTATACCTATAAGACCCCTATCCAAGCTTACTTGTACTCCTGAGGCATCTTAGACTCAGCACCAAGGTCTAATAGCTAAAGACATTAAGGCCATAGTGTCAAGGGTCCTTGCAAGATAAACACTGGCTCCTGCCACTCTGTTTGTTCCTCCACCTCCTCCTCCAACTATTCCTCCTCAATCCTATTATTCCAGTACCATTGCTCCACCACCTATCCCAGCCAACTTCAAGGGGCCCAATCCTAGTTACCTGTCTAAGTTTAGTGGGAAGCCTAGAGACCTGGAGTTCTGAATGCAATGTGAGATGTATTTCACACTCCAGTCCCATGCCTTCACCCAAGACTAGATCAAGGTGAAGTTTCATATCAACCTTCTTCACCAGACAAGCAATGGCATGGTGGGAGTCATCCCATGAAACTTGGTCTCAGCCCACAGTCATTTAATCAGACTTCTAAGAGGCTATAAAGGTCTACTTCAGCATTCACCTGCTGAAACCTGCTGCACTGAGGGAGATGGTCAATGCCTGCCAAACCAAGGGCACCTTGGAATATGTCAGCTGAATATGAACTATCAACTAGAGGGTGCTTCATCTGCCAGACATCTTTTAGGCATGGGTTGAATATGGACTCAAGGAGGATCTCTGTAAGGCAATAGCCCTCTAGGGTCATGACCTTAACCCACAGGAATGGATCTCCAAAGTCATTCATATGGGACTGACCATGGAGGATGTTGAGGCCGCATCACCGAGGCCCAGAAAGCAAAGTCCAAACCAAACTCTTCTAGGCCTAAGCAAATGAATCCTCAAACCCAGTCACAGAAACTGAGGAATGAGATAGGAAACTCCTGAAAAACTGAGCTTCCTTACATAACCAGAAAAGAGTTGGACTGGGCAAAGAAGAATTCTGCATGTAGGAAGTATCTCTACACCTAGCATAAGACTGATGAATGCTTTGTGAAGGGCAAGAGCACTATCCCATATCCCAACACTAAGAGGGCCACTAAGTTGAAGGCTTCTCCAGAAGCTGATGATGATAAGAGTTCTCACTCATTGAAGAAGCCTAAGGGTAAGGAGTAGGCTAGCTGGGTCATTGACCTACCAGACTCATAGAAAGAGGGGGATGATATCCCAATAATTTGAGAGTTTCCTTTGTTAAACAAATTGTATTTCTTTCCCTTTTTATATTTTTTTTTTCCTTCCAAAAGAATTGTTTGCACTGCTTTCTCAAGTTTCAGAATTTGTGTTCTGTACTGTTCTAGGAGCTGGTGTTCCATGGATTTTCCAGCCATGGTTCTTGGTGGGTAGGCTGCCAGCATTGAGGTTTATACTCTTACACCCCATAGGTTGTTTGGACTGATGATATCCTAACCTCACATTTGACAAGGCTCATGCTGCCATGATGTCATGTCTCCCTCTCTTTGGTCCTATGTCCTTTGAGTCTCATTTTGGATCTCTTTGTTTGTCTGATGATTGCCTTAAGCCTGAAATATGCTGATCATGTAACAAACTGCCACTCTCTGATGCCAGCCTGTTCTTGCCTTCCATACCATATGAACACCCCTTGCAACTTTTCTAGTTTGTCATATAGTGGGCTCTGGCCATGAGCTTCCCAAAAGAGATCAGGGAACATATGCACTATATCTATTGTTTCCTCTGCCAAAGAAGGCCCTTCTCAGGGCAAATATGTTAAGGTGCCAGGGACCCTTTGCTGGAAAACACAGTCTTACAGGGACCAAAACACATACAATAACTGCATTTGCCAAACTTGATAATGGTGCTACTGGAGCTATGATCAGTGACTACTTGCCAGTTCCTAAAATCAAAAGAACTATTCTGGTTAACATCTTTGCCTATGATGGTTCCTGCAAGCAGGAGTGGTATTACACTCCCAAGTTTCAAATGCAGGTCCTCAACTATTGTGAACTTATTGACTTTGATGTAGGCCCAACACCCTTAGATGTGGACATCTATCTGCCAGTAAAGTAGTTCCATGATCATGAGCCTTGTGTTGACTATGATAAGGCAGAATTGGTCTCCTTTCCCTCAGAGAAATGTCAGAAGCACCTTGTTGCACCCAAGGTGGAATTGGTTCCACATTTTCCCTCCTTGGAGATGGTGACTTCTACACTAACAATCAAGCTGTTGGTGGTGGATTGGTTGGGTGGGTGGACACCCCCATCAATCAAGCTGTAGTTCATCATTGGTGTGCAGCCATGACAACAGTTACTATTTAAAACTTTAGTGTGTTCTTGTAGGTATCCTCTACCTCCTCCTCAACTGCCTCTGAATGATCCAAGTGGGAACAGATCTTCCCCACTATATTCTCTAAACAACTTACCTCAGCACTTCCACCTCACTAAGAGTGGGACTGCAAGATTAACTTGAAAGATGGAGCTTCTCCTCCCTAGGGTCCTCTGTACAAATTATCAGAAACTGAACTCTAGGCCCTGTATGAATACATTGCCTGAATGACAGAAGAAGGCAAGATTCACCAACTCTATGTAGACTACTAGGCTCTTAACAAGGTCATTATCTAGAACTAATACCCTCTACCCCTCATGATGGAACTTTGCAATCACATTGGAACTTCCCATTGGTTTTCTAAGTTGGATCTGAAGAATGGTTACAATCTCATCTATATAACCAAAGGAGATAAGTGGGAAACAGCCTTCAGAACTAGATATGGACAGTTTGAATACCTGGTCATGCCCTATAGCTTATCCAATGCTCCTTCTGTCTTCTAGGAAATGATGAACACCATATTCCATGATCTCTTGGATCTTGGTGTCATCATCTACCAAGATGATATACTCATCTATGATGAAATGAAAGAAGAGCATGATTGCTTGGTCCAAGAAGTTCTCTACTATCTAGATGCCTGGGTGGGGAAGTGAGGGCCCAGTTAACACATTACTGGTGTCTCTTTCCCATTGCCCTAGATCACATCGCTGAGTAGTAGTAAGTACTAATGAGTGTGATTGTGGTGGAGGCAACTAGGACTTGCCTCTAAGGGGTCTACTTGGGTATTAATGAAGGCCAGTGAATGCAGCAAACCTTTTAAGGTGTAAGTACCCTGATAGTTTTGAGGAAGCTAATTAACAGTTTAACCTGAGGTCAGCTTAAGCTAGTCTACAGACTCCTCAGCCTATTGCCATGTCTACCTGCATACCTTTGGGTATGCTCAGGATATCACACTTGGACCTAAAAAGGTGGGGAAAGCAAGGAAAATGGGAGCTACTGAACCTATGTCATATGTTCTTAGTTGAGTGCGATGCCCCAGTTCTTTTAGCATCAAAGTTGCTTAGGGAAGCTCAGGTGCTCTACTATCTAGATGATAATAAATTGGCCTTAAAGCCCTATAAGTACATTTGAGCAATTCACTAATTTGAATTCCTAGGCTTTGTGATTTCAGACAAGGGAGTTTCTATGGTAGAAGATCATGTCAAGATGGTCCAGGAATGGCCTACAGCCTCCACACTCTGTGATGTCCATTCATTGCTAAGGTTTACCAACTTCTACTGGATCTTTATTAAAGGGTTTTCAAAGTTGGCAACACCCCCAATGAACCTCACAAAGAATGACTAACTGTGGCTTTAGGGAATCAAGGAGCAACTTGTCTTTGATACCCTCAAGCAAATACTCACCAGTGCTCCCATCCTGGTTCACTATGACCATGCTCTCCTTCTGATTGCAGAAACTAATGTTAGCGATTTTCCCATTGGCAGTGTTCTCTTGAAACAATTCCCCTATGGTTCTCTCTGACATATTGCCTTTGACAGTCAGAAGATGCACCTGCCAGAATGCAACTATGAAATTTATGGTAAAGAGATTCTAGCCATAGTCGATTGCCTCTACTATCAATGGCCACACTGGTGTTTAGGCCTGGCTCACACAGTAATAGTTATCACAGACTATAAGAACCTTGAGTACTTTTCTACCACCAAGGTTCTTTCCCAGCAGCAGATAAGATAGATAGAGAAACTTGGTAACTTTGACTTTCGCATTGTTTACCTAGGTACCTACAACACCAAGGCCGATGTTCTTTCATACTGTGGGGACCATGCCCCTAGCAAGACTTTACCTGAGTAAGGCTCCTCTTCCTCAGGAAGGGTTAGTATATCTCTGCTATAGAAAGATCACTGACTGCCCTGCATCCTACCTTTGTTGAGGATCTGAGGAAAGCAGCTGCCCAGGACTCAGAATATCAGACCCATCTTTAGAACCCCACAGGACACTACTCAGTGTTTGAGGGCACCCTGAAGTTTAAATGGGCTGTAGTATGGGTAATTAGCTTCCCATTTCGATCACTTGCAATGTGGACAGGGCATTTATACTTGATTTGGAGCAAGGACATAGTCACATATTGTAGGAGCAACAGGTATGCACCTTCATTCACTAAGCACCACCAGGGTAACCTTCATATAGCATGGGCTGTAGTATGTCCCCTCTTCCCTTTGTATACAGGTCCTTGAGTCTAGGCACAATTACCCTGTGGCTGGCCACCTTGGCTGGGATAAGACCTATGAGGTTATTGATAGGGACTTCTACTAGCCAACTATTGGGAAGGATGTGACCAAGTATGTATCCTCCTGTGACCAGTGCAAAAAGAACAAGGTGAGGAGACATAAGGCCTATGGTAAGCTCCTTCCTCTGGAAGTTCCCTACCACCAGTGGAAATTTATAGATTTCATCATAGACCTCCCCTCTTCTGATCACTTCACCTAAATATAGGTTATCATAGATTAGTTGAGCAATATGGCACACTTCTTAGCCATAGGAACCAATATGACCTCCCAGGTACTAGCCAACACCTTTGTTTGTGAAATCTGGTGACATCATAGGCTATCAGCAAATATAGTTTCAGATAGAGATCCCAAGTTTCACTCCTTCTCAAAAGAAGTGATGAATAAACTTGGTGTGAAACTTTCAAAATCAACTGCTACCCATCCCTAGACTAATGGTCAGACAGAATGGCTGAACCAGGTCCTAGAGGCATACCTTAGAGCATATGTTAACTTTGATCAATCTAACTGGGTCTTCTTTTTTCCCCTAGCTGAGTGTACTTATAACAATACTCAGTCTTCCTCAATGGGTTCCTCTCCCTTCTTCAATTGTGGGTATCACCCCTCTATGGATGCCACACAGTAAGTCACATTTTTCAAAGGGACTAAGGAACTACAACACTCTTGGTCTGTTATTCGCCAGAAGCTCTTAGATGCACAAGCTAAGTCAGTCACCTAGTATGATAAACATCACCAAGAGTTTCCCCCAGTAAACCCCAGAGATTTGGTGCCCCTCAAAAGAGGTGGCCTTCCTTCCCTGCAACCATCTCATAAGCTAGATTCGAAGTTCGCCAGACATTTCTAAGTTGCTAAGAAGGTATAAGAATGAGCCCACAAGCTAAAACTCCCCTTTTCCTAGAAAATGTACCTAGTCTTCCATGTCTCCCAGCTTGAGCCTTACCATGAATCAACAAACTTCCCTCTTGCACCTATGCCACAGCCTGAGTTCAAAGATAGGGAACAGTACTATTTTGTTTGAGAGATATCCAAGGTTTAAGTTGATGGGGGATCCAAGAAATTCCAGTATTTTGTCCTGTGGGAAGGATACTCCAATGATGAATGATCCTAGGAACCTGAGGAGAACCTCTTGGTAAATGGGGAACCTATTGAAGAATTGATCAACTAACCCTTTGCCATCCATATCCTGAAACCAAAGCTACTGAATGAGAGGACACTCTACTATACAAGCAAAGGAGAAGGAACTGAGTAAGCACCCCTTCCTTCCATCTTGGTTGATGATGATGGCACCAGGAGTTGTATACATTACTGTGCAGACACTCTGAGCTCCCAAATTGGGTCTCCTCCTCACAACCTAGAACCTTCACTCCTCTCACCTGATCTTAGGGACATTCCTACCTATAACTAGTGACAAACCTCTGCTAACCTGTTGACCTTACACATGGGGACCATGCATATTTAGAAGGGGCATAGTGTCACAGAACACTGCGTACATCAGTGATCCGAGGGAGGACAAGATAAGTCACAGAACACTGTACCCATGGTCTTCCCAGGTACCAGGGCATATGCAGAACTTAGTTTCAAGTCAACAGAATAGTTATGTCAGAATCTGTGAGTATCTCTTCCCTTGAGTTGAGGCACAGGACCATGTGATGAGTATTGTTACTACTGAGCTCTGACTAAGTCAGGAGAGGCTTTGACAATGCAATGTACATAAGATTAGCTATATGTAAATCAATGACAAGGCTTATTACCTTGATCTCATCATGATATACTAACCAGCTGCATCGTCAGAAGACATGACTTGTGGAGTTTTCCCTCCAAAATGTCATGGATGATCTTGCTGATCTAGAGACTAATTCCTGATCACATCTTGATCTTCTTCTAGGGAATCACAAAAAGTTTGTGGGGAATCATAATAGATTGTTTTGATGAGGTTCTTTCCTTTGTTTAAATTCCTCAGATATTTCTCAGTCAGAATTGGGTATTTAAGAGGGAGTGGACAAGTGATGTGTTATGTTTCTTCTTCTTCTCTCTAGTATTCATCTCAAGTCTTGTACCATCTTTTAGCCTTAAGAATATATTTTGCTTCTCTTCACAAAAAGATTATCATCTTCTCTTGACTCTGTAATAAAAGTGAAATCACAAGTGGTTATAACTTGCCAGTTGAGATATCTGAGTTCACTCAGTAACACCCTTTTGTAAAGCTTCTTGTGCCTATACTTGCATCTACATCCTTTATGAGTCTACCATAACAACCAGCAGTGAAATCAGAAACGTCCTTACTAAAACAAAAAACAGGACACCCTGGGACTAGACTCCATCCCCTATGGAGTATGGAAGCAAGTCAATAACCAGTGCCTATATGTCCTCTCAGTCCTTCTCACCATCATGCTTCAGTATGGAGTGATTCCATGTAACCCTAAAGAGAGCCTAGGGTGATCATACCAAAGCCTAACAAAACCAACTGCAATGTTATCAAAGTGTACAGAATAATTATTCTTGCTAACACCCTCTCAAAAATACTGCAAAAAATAGTCAATGAAAGGCTCATAGATCAACACAACATAATCTCCAAGTATCATTATAGCATGTTAGAAATAGAGGCACAAAGGATGCACTTACCCAATTATTCCATAAAGTTGACAGCCTCTAAAAAAAGTGGGATAGAAGGTCTCCACAGGCTTCCACAACATTAAAGGCACCTTCGATAACATGATATGGAAAATACTCCAAGATTGACTAGAAGAAGGGGATACCCCAGCATACCTTGTACACTGGAGCATGTTATTCCTATCCCAGAGGTTAATAAAGCTACAATACAAAGGAGCACCAGACAAATTCTACCCAATTAAGGTCAGCACAATGCAAGGGTCCCTGGTGTCCCCCCTGCTCTTCATTATCTACATTAAATACTTATACGACACCCACACCCCCCAGGGTATGAAGAGCTATACCGATGACCTCTTAATTACAGTCTTCTCTAAACAGTTCTCTAACAACAATTGTCTCCTCCAAGAAAGGTTTGGCAAAACTGCAACCAAAGGGAAAGACCTGGACATCACCTTCTTACACAAAAAAATGAAAATGGTACACTAGTTATCACACTCTGATAAGCCTAGCCTATAAGACAAAGACCTAGTACAATTTGTGAACATGAAGATAACCCCATAAAACATAGTCTGATACCTTGGCTAGTACTCAGATAGGAAGTGAAGCCTGTATTTAGACTATTAACAATGCATGAATACAGCCATCTCACTTTGGAATACCATACAAAGCCTGGTCAACAAAGGAAGAGGGCTTATGGCACATAATGCCAGAAAGCTTATAATATTTATCATGATACCAAAGGTCACCTACAGTGTAGCAGTCATTCCCACAGATAGCTGGGCTATGCGAATGTTGAACATCGCATTCAACTAGTATGTGAGGTGGATCACAGGATGCTTCTGCACAACACCAGTTAGCCTGCTTAGAAGTCTTGGAAGAATCCCCCCCTTAGACCTATTATGCAAGTTCATCTATACCAGATACTCCCTCTATATCACATGCCTACCAGCTCAGCACTCAGTAACAGAGGCACTACCAAAAACCTTTATAACATAGGATATGTGAAGAGACCAGAACATACACCAGAACAAAATGGGATGAAAAATGGTAAAAGGGCATATCACAGGCACCCCATATCTAACTGGAACTCTAAACTGACCAAATAGTACAATGCAGCAGTACTGCTACACATAGACAGACTGGCTAGGGACCTGCGAAAGTTCATGACCAGGGACACCACCTTCAACCATTTTGATATACTGCTAGGAGAAAGCACCCTGTTATTGTACTCCTGAAAAAGCACTATCCTTTAAGCCAAACAAAACATGATCAACAAATAGAAGAACTAAGTGGAAGATGCCAAATGATATATATTCCACCCATCACTACAAGAAGTGACATTTTAGCTACCATGAACACTGTCCACAAAAATTTTCCAGATAAGGTCTGGAAGCTTGGCACCTATCTTCATACCTACAATGGAAAGAAGGAAATTCCCTCTGCCCAAGGTGCCATACTAAACCTAAAACAATTGAACATGCCATAAGGATGTACCCTATGAGAATCCTAGAAAGGGAATGATACCTACCCAGGAATCCACCATTAACACTCATCTTCAACAGCCTATCACTGCTTCAAAGCCTGATGGATTACATCCCCAAAACTAAGATGGGATCCATGAACCAACCTGACTAATACAAGTTCCAAGTGCAAGTAAGTGCTCCCTCCCACAGAGCCTAGTCTTGTATATCCTCCCCCTCTATCCCAAGTCATTGCAGCTCTTGCAGGCCTTAGGCATATATAATCTTTTGGCTAGAAAATGGTCTTACAGGCAAGCATCCCACTAAGGGAACATAACCACCTTCTCCTTTGTACCTCTCAGATTATCCCATTTCTACTCTATCTAGTGATGGTGGATATGTTACAGAGGAGACACCTTTTTATACTTCTTCTGATCTTTCAGCTTTGCCTTCTATTTTTCCTAATATTATTGTGAATGAGTGGATTTTGTAAGAAAGAGGAGGACTACTTTTGGGCATGCCATAGTCATCAACTATAGGCAGATTCTTTTGTAAGCTGTAAGAGTAGTTTAGAAAATAAAGAATGAATAATAATCATCATCGTTTATCTTCATCAAAAAAGAAATGATGAACATAGACCTAGAAAGAGAAGGATTCAGAGTGGCAACATCAACAGTAGAAATGATCTTACACTATGTCCCAACCTAGCCCCTAGGAGAAATCCCTATTCACAACCTCCAAACAGAGCTCTCCTATGTCACTAAATAAGAATCTTAGCAGCAATGTACCTCAAGTCAAAAGAAGAAAGAGAAAAGAACCCCTCAGGAGGAGCCTTCACAGCCATCACAATCAGAATCCCAGAACAAATCCCCAATCTAGGGAAACAGGTGACCATCTTCAATAAGGTATGCAAAGTTGCCAGGTCATGGTGCATGTCCCTGACTACCTAATGCAATAAATGCTACAAATTCAGTTACCCAAGTGTAGTATGCAAAGAGCAAAAATTCAATTGTAACATATGTAGAAACACAAACAATGGAAACCTCTTCCCCTTCTATATAACCAAGTATCACATCTGCCCCTGCCTGAGCTGCAAAATGCAAGCACTGTACACTCTCTTCAGATTCAAATGCAATAACTATAGGCAACAACACAGGGCAACCTTTAAAGACTGCCTAAAAAGATTAGAAATCTAGGATGCCTTTAACAGAGAAATGGAAGAGAGAAGGAAAACATGGCTTGAAAAAGTCAGTAATGAAATCGAAATGAATGATGACCTATAATGGAGAACAATCAAGAGGAAAAAATACAGTAGGGGTTAGATCCAGATCCAATTTTTAAAATCCTCCAGTATAATTACCAGACATTGCAAGATAACTTCCACTCCCTACTTCAAACAGCAATCGAAAACAAGGCCAATGTGGTGACCATCCAAGAACCACTGACTTTCAATAACATCCCACCTGCCTATTAGAGCTTCTACAGATTCTTCCTGAGCCAGAACACAAGATCAAGAGTCACCCTCTATATTGCCAAAAACTCCCAACTTAAACCATTCCTTATAAGAAACTACAAAGGTAATGAACAAACTGTCAGGTTGTACCTAAACAAAGGCAATTACCTTGACATCATGAACATCTACCTACCCCCTGGAACCAGCAAAAGAAAACAAGAGTAGGATACTACCTTTACCAATAACAAGAACCTATTACTAGGAGACTTTAACCTCCACCATCTATAATAGTGAGGGGAAACAAATGTCAATAAAACCAACTAATCTGAATTACTAGTTGAAAAAGCCTGTGAGCAAGGGTACTACCTGCTCAATAAACTTTACTTGTCCTCCCTCGGTTCACTGATATACGGACGGGGCGTCGCACTCAATTAGGAGCATATGACATAGTCGTGTAACACAGGAGCGATCTTGCTAAGCGCTGTCAGGGTAACCCTTCATACGGCCCTGCTCAATAAACCAAACTTCCCTACAAGATACAGCACCAGAACCTAAAGAGACACCATAATAGACCTATGCTTCCTATCACCCATGGCTATGAAATGGACCCTAAATTAGCAGATAGCCCCAGACATAGTACAAACTAGCAGTGACCATGAAGTAGTGGTGATCACACTCTCCAAGAAAAATGCCTCAACCAAAAAACATTTTCGACTACAGCAAAGGTAACTGGGACATAGTCCCTGACAACCTAAGAGACTAGAAACCAACCCCCTACCAAGGGAACAACCTAAACAAATAGCTTAAAACTAACAAAGATAACCTCATAAATACAATCAAAAAGAACAAAAGCCTCCCAATGAAGACTGTTTCCAGAAAAAGCAAAGCCTGGTAGAATGATGAGCTTACAAAAGGGAAAAGAGACCTAGCCAAGAACAGATATTATACCAAAAAACACCTAGACAGCCCCTAGAAAAGGGAATCATATCAAAACCAGAAAAAGAAATTTTGAAAACTAGTGTACCAAACTAAAAAAGAACACTGGAATAAGTTCCTGGAAGAGATCAATACCAAGGACCTCTGGACAGCATTGAAATACATCAGACTGGTGAGAGATTTCCCCCTCGGCCCTATAAATAACTCTACTTCCCCAGATGAAAGAGCCTAAGCACTAATAGAATACTACTTTCCTATAAGCCTAAAAGAAACCCCAAGACCAGCCCCAACGAAATGGATGAATGATGAAGTTACCCCTGAAAAAATTGAATATACCCTCAAGCACACCTCTAACCTAACAGCCCTAGGACTAGATGAAATTCAGTACACACATTGGAAAAATGTCCACAACTCAAACCCTAACACCATTCCCCTCCTCCTATCACTGCTACTACAACACAGAGAGCACCTAAGCAGCTTTAAGAAAACCCTAGGGATAGCTATCCCAAAACCAAAGAAACCCAACTACACTAGCCTAAACTTGTACTGATGCATATTCCTTATTAACACTATAGCTAAAATACTAGAAAAAGTCATAGCCCCACAGCTATCACAGCATGCAATTAACCATAGGCTAATCATGTGAAACTAGTACAGAGCCTTACTTGGCTAATCTGTGATAGATGTAGTTAATGCAGCAAAACATAAAACTAGGACAGCACAAAACAATGGAAAGAAGGTCACCATACTCTTTGTTAACATTGAGAAAGGCTTCAACAGAGTAGATCACTACCAACTCATCAACCTCCTTTAACAACAGAACACTCCCACTTACCTAGTCCAATAGGTAAAATCCTTCCTAAGCCAAAGAAATCTAGCCTTCCTGGACTGAGGAAACAAATCAAAATACTTCAGAGCTAACATAGGAGTCCTACAAGGATCCCCCATCTCCCCCATATTATTCAACATATATATAGAATCACTGACAAGAGACAGTAGGGCACAAAATATCAAACTATTCATATATGTATATGGCCTTTGTATATGGTCAGGCTTCTCAAACTCTTCAAACCCCCCCCCCCCTTACATTTCACTGCTTTCTTGCACCTCAGCTAACCAAAAACTCAAGGATATCTTTCCTACAAGTTTAGGGCAGCTTCTGTTGTAGAAGAGAGAAGAACGAACATATTCTTTGGGGCTCGAAGGTAACTCAGGGCTTTCACAATGGTGATCACAGAGAAGACTGGGTAGCTATGTGCTAAAGAAGCAAGGAAGAGAAGAATAAGAACAAGATATACTCTATTCCTGATACTAACTAAATTACACTTTTCCTCCAGCAGGGCATCTTTTAACACTAACTTAATAGGATGGACTAACTTTCAGAAAAGGAAGAATAAAGAGCATCATGGCAGACAAAAGAAGAAACTAACAAAAATAAGAACTCCACACAACACAGGAAAAAGAGGTTCCCTCCACTTCTTCCGAAATTCTTTACCTACTCTCTCCTCATGCACCTCTCTCTCTCCTTATGACTACTTGGGGCAGTGATGGGGGGTTAGTTTTCAGTGGGGGCCTCCCTAGGCCTTCATTGACAAGTTTTTCCCAGAGGCTCGTTTTGTCATACAGAAGGTTTTTGATGCTTCATGTATTTGGGGATTTTCTGTTTTGGGCTCATGGGAGAGGGGCACTTTTTCAGGAAGTGTTTGATCGACTATGGTTCTCCACAGATGCAGTAGTTATGTTATCTATCCCATGCTCTGAGGTTTGGGATGTAGGTTTGTTGTATTCTGAACTGGTATGCTCTAGTCACTACAAACCTTGACAGGGGGTCATACTTGTCTGTTTGGGGGTTTTTCTGGCCTGCGAAACTTTTGAGTTATTGCTTGACCAATTCCTTGACTTTCTGTTTCACTGTGCTTCTTGTGAGGATCTTTTTGACTTTTGACTTTGCATTGTGTAGCTGGGTGGATGCTTTCTTTGCTTCTTTGTTGGCTTCCTTGTTCCCTGTTATGCCTTCATTGCCTAGGACCCAGTCTATGTTTGCAATCACTCCTTCATCCTAGAGATCTTTGTTGAGCTTGAAAATTTCCTTCGCGATGTGTTGGGTGTTTGAAAGGTACAGATTTTGTGCTGCGGTTAGTACTGCCTGGGAGTTGCTTAGGATGGTGAGCTTTTGGATCTGTGGGTTCTTCTTTTTGAGGTTTTTGGTAGTCTCGAATCCTAGTCTAATGGCTTCCAGTTCTCCATCAAAGACTTGTGCTCCAGTTCCCATTCCTTTGCTGATGTTGGTGATGTTTTTGTTTTGGAGGTATGCTATCAGTCCTATTCCTACTTGGGCTTCGTTCCCTACTTGTGAGGCATCCATGTAGATTACCAGGTGGTTTGCTTTGTACTGTCTTGGGAACATTTTCAGCTAGTTTTCCTTGGTGTTGAACTTTCCTAGGGTGGGCTTTCCTTGGGTGTTTATGCACCAGGTGCTGGTTGGTTGGGCTAGTTTGAAGTGTGTGAAGGGTTGGTCCCCTAGAACATCTTTGATTGACCATAGCATCGCATCTATATGGGGCATCCTGGTTATCGACCATACTGAGGAGAACATCTTGCAGCTCCAGACTGTTGTCATTGGTGGCCTCTGGATCTTGTTTGGTCTATCTAGCATGTGCAGGAGTCTTCTGAAGACTGGGTGGTCCTTTCCAATGGCTAGCAGCCTTGTTCTGTAGTTTGATTGGTATCGTTTGATCTCGATTTCGGGTGGAGGCAGGCCTGCTTCTTGCAGGGCTTTGCCATTGTTTGTTGTTTGGAACATGCTGCACACCCACTTTGCTGCTTGTGCTGCTCCTCTTTCTAGGGTCTAGCTGGCTTTTTCTGTGATCAGGTTTAGGTGGAAGGTGTCAGCACTGTAAAAATGGGATGGATAGATGACCATTTTGGCCAGCCTTTTTGCCATATATACTCCCAGTCCCTTGGCTCCTGTTGCTAATCTGCTGATTCTGTGTAGGGCAGCCTACACTTGTCCTAGTCTGTGTTGGCAGTGTACGGTGTAGCCTTCACTTCAGTGTAGCATGACTCATAGGTATCTAACTGTGTCTTTGTGGTTGATTTTTGTTCCCATGATCATTATGGGTAGCCTGTCCTAGGGTTCTACCCTTACATGTTGAAGTTCTGTCTTGCCTAGGGAGAGAGGTAGGTGCAGCTTCCTTAGTTCTCCCTTGAACTTCCCATTTAAAAATTCTTCCAGTATTCACACATTTTCCCTGAAACTGTCACTAGTACAAAGGAAATAGATGTCATCTACATACATGTATACTCTTATGTTTGCCCTGCTGTCTCTTGTCAGTTGTGCCATGTATATGTTGAAGAGGAGGGGGGAGATGGGTGAGCCCTACAGGACTCCTAGGTTTATTTCTACTAGGTCTAATTGGGTGCCTTTATTGCTGAAGGCGAGCCTTCTGTTGCTTAGGAATGACCAGACCCAGTTTGTGATGTACTCTAGTATACCTCCTTTTAAAATTTGTATAAGCTTCTTTTTGTTTACTCTGTCAAATCCCTTCTCGATGTCTACAAAGACCATTGTCAACTTTTTTCCTAGGTTTTGGTCCCATCGTGTGTCATGTTTGAGTGAATTGATTGTATCTGTGACTGACCTTCCTGGGAGGGCTACGAATTGGTTGGGTATTATCATTCCATTTTCTATGGCATGTTGCGATAGTCAGAGTGCAAAGAATTTTTCCATTATTTTGCCAAGTATGTTTATGAGGAATATGCATTGGTAGCTGTTTAGGCTGCTGTATGACTCCTTTTTTGGTTTTGTGAGTGCGATTCCTAGGCTTTCTTTGAACTGCCTGTGTTGTACTCTGTGTTGCATTAGTGGTTGGAGAATTTGAATTACTGCCTGAGGAGTCATGTTGGCCAGTTGTTTCCACAGCATATATCCTATTTTGTCTGCTCCTGGTGCTATATTGTGCAGCGTTTTCCTTATTATGTACTAGAGCTCTTCTTTTGAGATTTCATCTTCCATGAGCTTGGCCATTGCAGGTGGGGGGGGGAAGGGGTCTTCTTTTTCTGAGAAGAAATGTTCAATGAGCACCTGGGCCCTTTCATTGGGCATGCTCGTATTGTTTATTAGGGGGAGGGGTATGTCTCTTGTGGGTTTTATGTACTTCAGGGCAGTACATATGTCTTTGTTGTTGATTTGGCTAAGGAACTTGTTCTAGTGTTCCTTTTTGGTTTCGAATACCTTCTGTCTAAACTCTTTTTTCCCCTCCTGGTATTCTTCTTTGGTTCCTTTTCTTCTCTTTTTTCCCAATTCCCTTTTCATTTCTCCTAACTCTTTTGTCTACCAAGGCTTACTTTTTGGGCAGATGGTGGTTGTGGGCAGTGCTCTATGTTCTTTTACTTTATTTAGCAGGGCTTCTACTGCTTGTTGTGTCCATTCATTCAGGTGGTCTTTGTTGTACTTTGGGGGCTTCCAGTCTTTAACATTTTCTTTCCCGATTCCCTTTTCATTTCTCCTAACTCTTTTGTCTACCAAGGCTTACTTTTTGGGCAGATGGTGGTTGTGGGCAGTGCT
Organism: Phymatotrichopsis omnivora; assembly: GCA_016880775.1. Taxonomy (NCBI): domain Eukaryota; kingdom Fungi; phylum Ascomycota; class Pezizomycetes; order Pezizales; family Rhizinaceae; genus Phymatotrichopsis; species Phymatotrichopsis omnivora. The sequence goes on along the minus strand of JABYPW010000036.1, from coordinate 6,993 downwards.
CTATGTTCTTTTACTTTATTTAGCAGGGCTTCTACTGCTTGTTGTGTCCATTCATTCAGGTGGTCTTTGTTGTACTTTGGGGGCTTCCAGTCTTTAACATTTTCTTTTATTTTTTCCCAGTCTGCTTTTTTGAAGTTGTATCTGATTGTTTTGTCATATGGCTTCTGGTGGGCATCTAGAGTGATCGCTATTACTTCATGGTCACTTGCCATCTGAGCTTTATTTGGTGCTATCTGCCAGTTTGAACTCCATCTGGCTAGTTGGGGTGAAATGAGGGCGAGGTCTATTGTCATGTTCCTCTAGTTCTGGTGTCCTATTCTTGTTGGGGTGTCTTGTTCATTTATGAAGTGGTAGGATTTGTTTATTGCTTCTTCTACTAGGGGCTCTACTCTGTGCGCTTCACTTTCTGTGCACTGTTCCCACCATAGGTGGTGTAGGTTCATGTCTCCAATGACTAGGTTTTTGTTTGTTGAGAAAATTCTCGCCCATGGGGCTTCTTCTGTCTTTTGGGTTGGTGGTCTATATATGTTTGTGATGTCTATGCTTTGTTCTTTGGTCCAGTAGATCTTGGTTACCATTACATCTCCTTCTTTCATCCATTGGGGAAAGGGTTTCAGTCTTCTGTCAGCCTTTATATATGTGGCTACTCTAGATCTTTAGGTGTTGCTGGGGTAGAAATGAGTGTATCCATGGTAGTTGGGCAGGGCATTGTTGAAGGATGGTGGTTCTTGGATGGCGACCACATTGGCCTTGTTCTGTATTGTGATTTGCATGAGGGAATGAAAGTTGGCTTGTGATCTTTGGCAGTTGTGTTGTAAGATTATAAGGATTGGATGTGGGCCTAGTTCCCAGTCTATTTTTTACTTCTTTTGCTCTATTTATATTTCTGGGTGCATCTCGATTTCCATACTGATTTGGTCCATCCATTCCTTTCTCTTTCCTTCCAGTTCTCTGATGTAGAGGTCTTTGGCTCCTTTCATGGTAGGGCATTAAGGGTCAGTGGCTTTGTGGCTTCCTTTGCAGTTGATGCAGATGGGTCCATGATGTTCACATGGGCCTTGAAACTTGCATTGGGGGCAGATGTGATTTTTGGTATTGTGATAGGGGAAAGAGGGTTCTGTCGTAGAGGTTCCTGCAGATGTTGCATCCTGACTTTTCTTCCTTGCACATTGCACTTATTTGTCCTAGTTCGAAGCAGTTGAAGCATATCATGTGCAGGCTTTGTCTCCAGGATTTTGCAACTTTACAAACCTTGTTGAAAAGTACTACTTGTTTTCCTAGCTTTGGTACTTGGTCCTCTGTAAGTCTGATTGCAACTCCTGCGAAGGCTCCTCCTGAGGGGTTCTTTTCTCTGTCTTCTTTGTTTTTGAGGTACCTTGCTATGGCGATTTCAATGTCGGCGATGTAGAAGAGTTCTTCTACTAGCTTGTGTACTGGGATGTCTCCTACTAGTTGTGTGGGCACTGAGTGGATGATGAGCTCTGTGAACATTGTGGCCACTCTGAAGCCTTCTCTTTCTACTTCCAGATTGGTGTTTGCTTTGGTGACAAAGTTGATGGCATCTAGGTATGGTACCAAGGTGCTCGCTGTGAAGATTAGGGGGGTGGTGATAATAATGGTGGATTTGTAGTTGGTGTGCACTGTGAGCCCTCTTAGTTATGTGGGGGCTTTTTGTTCAGCTAGCACTTTTATGTATGCTTCTCTAAGCTTTTCTGGGTCGACTCTTGCAACTCATGGGTGTACCACTCCTGTCATGGGGGAGTGTAGTTCTCTCCTGGCAATTGGGAAGGTTTTGGTTTTGGGTCTTTCTACTTCTTTCCCTTTTCCTTTGTCATTGTCTTTGTTGAGGTTTTGTGCTACTCTCTGTGCCCAGGTTTTGGGTTCTGTGTTTTGGGTGCTAGGTTGGTTACCTAGGGGGTTCGTTCTTCTTTGTGGCGGTCTTGACAGCCCTTCTCCAGGGCTGTTATTTGGTATACTTTGAGGGATTTTTTGGGTCTCGATGTGGCTTCCTTCTACTTCTAGTGCTGGTTGGGAGTTTCTTAGAGGGGGGCGGATGCTGAGGTTTGGCACCGGAGGGGCAGTTTGTTAACCTCTATGGTTCTGTTGAGCATCTGCAAGTTTGTTGATTGTTGCTCTGAGGTATCAGATTTCGTTTGCTTGGGACTGCATCTTGTTGTCCATTTCTTTCTATATTTGTTGCTGTTCATATCTATCATTGTGCATTATGTCTAGTTTTCTCCAGATGTGGTTCCAGGCTTGTCTGATCGATCTGAAGGCTTTGGTGATGAGGAAAAGTCTTTCATTTTTATTTTCCATGAAGCTTTAGAAAGTTTCGCTTAGGTTTTCTAGCATCATGTTTGCGAGTTCGAGTTAGGGCGTATGTGGTATTGGGGAGAAGGTTTCCCCTAGGGTTTCTCTTTCTTTTCTCTTTCCTTTGTCTATGTACGGTCTGGTTATGGTATCTGAATTGGTGCTGCAGTCATCATCGGTGTGTATCGACCTGTTTGATGGTTCTCTTGACATGCTCGGTAAGGTCGGGACTCTGATGCTGCTTGGTGTTTTGTGGCAGTGACTCTCTTGAGTGCTCTGTGTTTGTGTTTGTGTTCCTTGGAAGAGGAAGGCAAAGTCCCTTTGTGGTTGTGCGCTTGGTGGGGTGTTTCCTATGTAGCCTTCCATTAAATTGATCACTTCAGCTATGCTCTAGTGTGCAGGTCTTTGTAGGGTTGATTGCTATGGTGTGACATTGAGGAGGGCCTCTGCCATGTTCTGGTGGTCAGGTGTAGGCACGTAGGGTGTAAGGTTGAGTGCAGCATCTGCCGTGCTCTGGTGTGGTTAGTTGTCTTGGTGGCCTTATGATATGATGGATGTGTGCCCTGATGAGCTTGTTTGTGTTTGAGTTGGGGTGATAAGTGGGAGTGGGTTTTCTTCTGCCATCTGCATCTCTTCCACTTGTTGTTCAGTTAGTCTGTAGTCTTCATTCCAGGTGCCTTCGTGCACTGGATCAGACTGGTGAAAGAATCTCTGGCTGGCAAAGCTTGGCACAGGGGTGATGGCACTGGCAGGTGTGGAAAGAGTTGGTTAGGACATTGGGAGATGGGTTCTGATGGGCGCTTTGAGGATAATGGGGTCAAGTGTGGGTACGCTGTTCATGTTTGGTATTTGGGTGTTTTCTCTGCTGGAGATTTCGATTGGGTTGTTTTGGGACATTGCATCCTCTGAAGGTTGTACTATTTTCAGCTCAGCCTGTAAGCAGTGCTTCAACCTCTATCTGAGGGCCAAGTGGTGATGGGATAGGTCTATATCTTTCAGGGGTGGATGGGTTTTTGATGATTGTGTAGCTATTGTGAAGGTAGGCAACTTCTTTAAAATAGCTGAGGGGTGAAGGCTAGGGTTGGGTTCAAGAGAACTGAGAGGCCTGAGAATAAGAAAAGGAGAGACCTGTACACTTAAATACACTTCCATCACCCAAGATGACAAAGAGATGATAAATGAAATTGAAACTCAAAGAAACATTTCACAATCTGGACCATCCCTTGATTCCTAATTGCCAAAACCTGTAGAAGAGTCCAGAAAGGACAGGATGTGATTAGTACTCGATTTGACTTATGATCACCTACCACTCTCATAGGCCTCACTCCTGTTTAGTGCTAGTCTTTCATGATACAAGTCTGATCGCTTGATTATAACCTCATGGCTGACTAGGCCAATGTCATATCATGCCGATAGCTAATAATGTGCTAACTGTGGGGCTAACTTCCAGCACCTAGTCAGGGCTAATGGCAAAGCCACACTATACCACACCATGCTACAAGGTCATGTGATAGAGGATTGTCTCCAGAGCACTCAACACAATGGTGAAGGAATAGAGATGGCATACTCACAAATTGACAATCTAAGTGTAACATCCATCATATCGCATCATCCAGTTACCAAAGACAAGACCACTACCAGTGTTCATAAAACTATGCCCCTTCTAAGGTGCATGGTCCCCATGCACATAGGAGTTAGCTTTATGTCGATTCTTCAACCATTCCTAAGAGTAACTGGAACTGGTGAATGGTTTCCTGCAGCCCATAGGGGGAGATCATCCTAACTTAGTGGAGCTTAAAGGGGACTCAGGATCATGTAAAGGTCATGATGGTGATGCCCCAATGCATTGAAGGGAAACCAACTAGGGAGCAAAGAGCAACTATACATACCTCAATTCCTCTGTCTCTGCTTATGTGGTGGAACCTCCTCTGACTCAGTGGCTTTTGACTCTGCCTATGAATAGGCCTGCTGAAAGGTCACAAGAGCATCAATGGGTTTGCCATTAACTAGCAGTGACTCCAAGGGTTCCCAACTCCCCTCATCCTGAAAGTATCCTTCCCACAACACCAAGTATTCCACCTGCTTAGTCTTCCAGTTGTTTCAAACCTTGACTATTTTGGACACAAAAAAGTAGTTCTCACCCTCCTCAATCTCAGAAGTAGTAGGGGGGTTAAGAGGAAATCAGCCAGAGACAAAGTAGGGTTCGCGTTTTGAGACATGGAAGACAGGGTGGATCTTCCAAGAGAAGGGAAGCTTGAGTTTGTAGGCCCAAGATCCAATGGGTTTGATTATCTCAAAGGGGCCAGGAAACTTGGCATCGAGCTTGTGGGAAGGTCGTGAGGGGGTGATATCATCTCACTTAAGGAGGACATGGTCACTGGGCTTGAGAGCTGGGAAAGGTTGGTGAGACTTGTCATACCATGCAACCATCTTTTGCTAGGCTGTAAAAAGACATTGCCAGATAGTGGTCCACTCCTGCATGAGTGCCTCACCTCCCTGATAGGCAGTGACAGTTTGAACAGCGTTGAGCAAAGGGTGATATCTGAAATTGGCGAAGAAAGGGGACACCCCAGTGGAGGATGACTTGGCATTGTTGTATGTGAACTCTGCTAGGGCAAGAAAGAAAACCCAATTTGATTGCTCAAAGTTGACATAAGCATACAAGTAAGCCTCTAGGACCTGGTTAAGCCATTCCATTTGTCCATCTGTTAGGGGGTGAGCAGCAGTGCTCTTTGAGAGTCAGACCCCGAGATTGTCCATTACATGACCCTAGAAGGCTTCGAACTTGGGGTCATAGTCAGAAACAATATTGGCCAGCAAGCCATGATGTTTCTAAATCTCATGGACAAAGATGTTGGCTAGGTGCCTGGAGTCAACATTAGGGCCAAGAGGTATGAAGTGAGCCATTTTGGAAAAACAATCAACTATCACCCACACTTGGGTAAAGCTATCATAAGGAGGGAGGTCTATCATTAAGTCCATGGAGATCAATTTCCATGGCCTGTAAGGTATTTCCAACAGAAGCAGTTGCCCATAGGCCTTTTGTCGATGGGCTTTATTCCATTGGCACTGGTCACAAACAGAGATATACTTGGCTATATCCTGCCATCGATGTAGCCAGTAGAAGTCTCTGTTGATAAGATCAAAGGTCTCATCTCAGCATAAGTAGCCTACCATGGGGTGATCGTGCCTGGACTTGAGAACCTCAGTACAGAGAGAGGGGGGAACATACTGCAAGCCATTCTACATCAGAAGGCCATCATGAACCAAGTAGGGTTCCTATGGTGAGCTAAGAATGCATTGGCATTTAGGGTCAGCAGTAATGGCTTCTCTCAAGGCTTGGTAAAGGGAAGGATTGAGCGAGGTATATAACTTCTCAATCACAGCAATGTACTGTCATTTCTTGAGAAAAAGAAGACCAAGCTTCAGGTACCCCCTCCATAGGGATGTGGTCCCCACATCTGCTTAAGGCATCAGCCATGTCATTGGACTTACCTGGCTAATACACTATCTGGAAATTGATAGTGCCCAGTTTCTCTATCCAATGGGCCGGTCTCCTAGAGAGGAGCCAAGTGGTTGTGAAGTACTCCAGGTTCTTGTGGTCCATCAATACCAGCACTGGACTTATCTTGTCCTCCCTCGGATCACTGATGTATGGACGGGGCGTCGCACTCAATTAAGAGCATATGACATAGTCGCATAACACAGGAGCGATCTCACTAAGTGCTGTCAGGGTAACCCTTCATACAGCCTACCAGCACTGGATAAGCCATTCTCTCACACCAATGTCGCCACTGCATATAAAGGCAGTCAAATACTGCAAGTATCTCCTTGTTGTAGATCTCATAGTTCTACTCTGCAGGTTCAAGTTTGTAAGAGTGGAAGGCCAAAGGGTGAAGAGAGCAATCAGGAAACTGGTACAACAGCACACCCTCAAGGGCAAAGTCACTGGCATCAGTTTCAGCTTGTAGGGGGACTTGAGAATCATGGTGGACAAGGATAGGAGCAGAGGTGAAGAGGGCCTTGAGGGTGATGAAGGCAGATTACTGCTGAGACCCCCAGGTCCAGGGCTGGTCTTACTTGGTGAGGTTTGTTATGGGCATGGCGATCTTTGAAAATCCTTGGATAAAGACCCTATAAAAGTTGGCGAGGCCTAGAAAAGAATGGATGTTGCGAACCGTAGTGGGAGTAGGCCGGTCTCGGATGGCTTAGATCCTATCCTCAGAAATGCTAATACCCTTGTCAGATATGATGAACCATAGTAGGAGTTAGCCAATCTCAGATAGCTTGAATCCTATCCTCTGAGATGCTGATGCCCTTTGTTGGAAATGATGAATCTAAGGAACTTGACCTTATGGACTACCCATATGCACTTGGCTAGCTTGAGAGCCAACTTATGGTGATATAAGCACTTAAGGACTTCATGGACAAGTCAGTCATGCTCTTCCTTGGAAGTGGCATAGATCAGGATGTTATCCTGGTAGATGAGGACACCCAGATCAAGAAGGTCATGGAAGATTGTGTTCATCATTTCCTGAAAGACAGCAGGGGCATTGCAGAGACCAAATGGCATCACCAAATACTCGTACTGGCCATAACGAGTGTGAAAAGATGTTTTCCACTTGTCACCCTCAGCGATGCGAATGAGGTTATAGCCATTCTTGAGGTCAAGCTTGGTGAACC